>JARFXV010001087.1:282500-542549 GCA_031761425.1 Cosmopolites sordidus | reverse complement strand
CGTTACGTTATTTTGGTGTCCATTCGCGCGGGTTGGACTCGCAGTTTTCTCGGTGTTCCTCCGTCTATTCGGCTATTATACAGTTCTACCAAATGGTGGATTACCTCGGTACAAGAGAGGGGAAGAAGAGCTGTCGTTAAGTTATTCTGGTGTCCATTCGCGCAGGTTGGACTCGTGGTTTTCTCGGTGTTCTTCCGTCTATTCGGCTATTATACAGCTCTACCAAATTGTGAATTAATTCGGTATAAGAGAGGGGAAGAACGGGTGTCGTTTCGTTATATTGGTGTCCATTCGCGCGGGTTGGAATCGCGGTTTTCTCGGCGTTCTTCCGTCTCTCCGGTTATTATACAGCTCTACCAAATTGTGGATTACCTCGGTACAAGAGAGGGGAAGAAGAGCTGTCGTTACGTTATTTTGGTGTCTATTCGCGCGGGTTGGACTCGCGGTTTTCTCGGTGTTCTTTCGTCTGTTCGGCTATTATACAGCTCTACCAAATTGTGGATTACCTCAGTACAAGAGAGGGGAAGAAGGGCTGTCGTATCGTTATTTTGGTGTCTGTTCGCGCGGGTTGGACTCGCGGTTTTCTCGGTGTTCTTCGGCCTATTCGGCTATTATACAGTTCTACCAAATTGTGGATTACCTCGGTACAAGAGAGGGGAAGAAGGGCTGTCGTTTCGTTATTTTGGTGTCCATTCGCGCAGGTTGGACTCGCGATTTTCTCGGTGTTCTTCCGTCTATTCGGCTATTATGCAGCTCTACCAAATTGTGGATTACCTCGGTACAAGAGAGGGGAAGAAGAGCTGTCGTATCGTTATTTTGGTGTCCATTCGCGCGGGTTGGACTCGCGATTTTCTCGGTGTTCTTCCGTCTATTCGGCTATTATACAGCTCTACCAAATTGTGGATTACCTCGGTACAAGAGAGGGGAAGAAGGGCTGTCGTATCGTTATTTTGGTGTCCGTTCGCGCGGGTTGGACTCGCGGTTTTCTCGGTGTTCTTCGGCCTATTCGGCTATTATACAGTTCTACCAAATTGTGGATTACCTCGGTACAAGAAAGGGGAAGAAGTGCTGTCGTGTCGTTATTTTGGTGTCCATTCGCGCGGGTTGGACTCGCGATTTTCTCGGTGTTCTTCCGTCTATTCGGCTATTATACAGCTCTATCAAATTGTGGATTACCTCGGTACAAGAGAGGGGAAGAAGGGCTGTCGTTTCGTTATTTTGGTGTCCATTCGCGCGGGTTGGACTCGCGATTTTCTCGGTGTTCTTCCGTCTATTCGGCTATTATACAGCTCTACCAAATTGTGGATTACCTCGGTACAAGAGAGGGGAAGAAGGGCTGTCGTATCGTTATTTTGGTGCCCATTCGCGCGGGTTGGATTCGCGGTTTTCTCGGCGTTCTTCCGTCTCTCCGGCTATTATACAGCTTTACCAAATCGTGGATTACCTCGGTACAAGAGAGGTGAAGAAGAGCTGTCATATCGTTATTTTGATGTTTATGCGCGCGTGTTGGTCTCGCGGTTTTCTCGGTGTTCTTTCGTCTGTTCGGCTATTATACAGCTCTACCAAATTGTGGATTACCTCAGTACAAGAGAGGGGAAGAAGGGCTGTCGTATCGTTATTTTGGTGTCCGTTCGCGCGGGTTGTACTCGCGGTTTTCTCGGTGTTCTTCGGCCTATTCGGCTATTATACAGTTCTACCAAATTGTGGATTACCTCGGTACAAGAGAGGGGAAGAAGGGCTGTCGTTTCGTTATTTTGGTGTACATTCGCGCGGGTTGGACTCGCGATTTTCTCGGTGTTCTTCCGTCTATTCGGCTATTATACAGCTCTACCAAATTGTGGATTACCTCGGTACAAGAGAGGGGAAGAAGAGCTGTCGTTACGTTATTTTGGTGTCCATTCGCGCGGGTTGGACTCGCGGTTTTCTCGGTGTTTTTCCGTCTATCCGGCTATTATATAGCTTTACCAAATTGTGGATTACCTCATTACAAGAGAGGGGAAGAAGGGATGTTGTTTCGTTATTTTTGTGTCCATTCGCGCGGGTTGGGCTCGCGGTTTTCTCGGTGCTCTTCCGTCTATTCGGCTACTATACAGCTTTACCAAATTGTGGATTACCTCGGTACAAGAGAGGGGAAGAAGAGCTGTCGTTACGTTATTTTGGTGTCCATTCGCGCGGGTTGGACTCGCGGTTTTCTCGGTGTTCCTCCGTCTATTCGGCTATTATACAGTTCTACCAAATGGTGGATTACCTCGGTACAAGAGAGGGGAAGAAGAGCTGTCGTTACGTTATTTTGGTGTCCATTCGCGCGGGTTGGACTCGCGGTTTTCTCGGTGTTCTTCCGTCTATTCGGCTATTATACAGCTCTACGAAATTGTGAATTACCTCGGTACAAGAGAGGGGAAGAAGGGCTGTCGTTACGTTATTTTGGTGTCCATTCGCAAGGGTTGGACTCGCAGTTTTCTCGGTGTTCCTCCGTCGATTCGGCTATTATACAGTTCCACCAAAAGGTGGATTACCTCGGTACAAGAGCTGTCGTTACGTTATTCTGGTGTCCATTTGCGCTGGTTGGACTCGCGGTTTTCTCGGTGTTCTTCCGTCTATTCGGCTATTATACAGCTCTACCAAATGGTAGATTACCTTGGTACAAGAGAGGGGAAGAAGAGCTGTCGTTACGTTATTTTGGTGTCCATTCGCGCGGGTTGGGCTCGCGGTTTTCTCGGTGTTCTTCCGTCTATTCGGCTATTATACAGCTTTACCAAATTGTGGATTACCTCGGTACAAGAGAGGGGAAGAAGTGCTGTCGTTACGTTATTTTGGTGTTCATTCGCGCGGGTTGGACTCGCGGTTTTCTCGGTGTTCTTCCGTCTATTCGGCTATTATACAGCTCTACCAAATTGTGGATTGCCTCGGTACAAAAGAAGGGAAGAAGGGCTCTCGTTTCGTTATTTTGGTGTTCATTCGCGCGGGTTGGACTCGCGGTTTTCTCGGTGTTCTTCCGTCTATTCGGCTATTATACAGCTCTACCAAATTGTGAATTAATTCGGTACAAGAGAGGGGAAGAAGGGGTGTCGTTTCGTTATATTGGTGTCCATTCGCGCGAGTTGGACACGCAGTTTTCTGGGTGATCTTCCGTCTTTTCGACTATTATACAGCTCTACCAAATTGTGAATTAATTCGGTATAAGAGAGGGGTAGAAGGGGAGTCGTTTCGTTATATTGATGTCCATTCGCGCGGGTTGGACTCGCGGTTTTCTCGGTGTTCTTCCGTCTATTCGGCTATTATACAGCTCTACTAAATTGTGGATTACCTCGGTACAAGAGAGGGGAAGAAAAGCTGTCGTATCGTTATTTTGGTGCCCATTCGCGCGGGTTGGATTCGCGGTTTTCTCGGCGTTCTTCCGTCTCTCCGGTTATTATACAGCTCTACCAAATTGTGGATTACCTCGGTACAAGAGAGGGGAAGAAGAGCTGTCGTTACGTTATTTTGGTGTCTATTCGCGCGGGTTGGACTCGCGGTTTTCTCGGTGTTCTTTCGTCTGTTCGGCTATTATACAGCTCTACCAAATTGTGGATTACCTCAGTACAAGAGAGGGGAAGAAGGGCTGTCGTATCGTTATTTTGGTGTCTGTTCGCGCGGGTTGGACTCGCGGTTTTCTCGGTGTTCTTCGGCCTATTCGGCTATTATACAGTTCTACCAAATTGTGGATTACCTCGGTACAAGAGAGGGGAAGAAGGGCTGTCGTTTCGTTATTTTGGTGTCCATTCGCGCGGGTTGGACTCGCGATTTTTTCGGTGTTCTTCCGTCTATTCGGCTATTATGCAGCTCTACCAAATTGTGGATTACCTCGGTACAAGAGAGGGGAAGAAGAGCTGTCGTATCGTTATTTTGGTGTCCATTCGCGCGGGTTGGACTCGCGATTTTCTCGGTGTTCTTCCGTCTATTCGGCTATTATACAGCTCTACCAAATTGTGGATTACCTCGGTACAAGAGAGGGGAAGAAGGGCTGTCGTATCGTTATTTTGGTGTCCGTTCGCGCGGGTTGGACTCGCGGTTTTCTCGGTGTTCTTCGGCCTATTCGGCTATTATACAGTTCTACCAAATTGTGGATTACCTCGGTACAAGAAAGGGGAAGAAGTGCTGTCGTGTCGTTATTTTGGTGTCCATTCGCGCGGGTTGGACTCGCGATTTTCTCGGTGTTCTTCCGTCTATTCGGCTATTATACAGCTCTACCAAATTGTGGATTACCTCGGTACAAGAGAGGGGAAGAAGGGCTGTCGTTTCGTTATTTTGGTGTCCATTCGCGCGGGTTGGACTCGCGATTTTCTCGGTGTTCTTCCGTCTATTCGGCTATTATACAGCTCTACCAAATTGTGGATTACCTCGGTACAAGAGAGGGGAAGAAGAGCTGTCGTATCGTTATTTTGGTGTCCATTCGCGCGGGTTGGACTCGCGATTTTCTCGGTGTTCTTCCGTCTATTCGGCTATTATACAGCTCTACCAAATTGTGGATTACCTCGGTACAAGAGAGGAGAAGAAGGGCTGTCGTATCGTTATTTTGGTGCCCATTCGCGCGGGTTGGATTCGCGGTTTTCTCGGCGTTCTTCCGTCTCTCCGACTATTATACAGCTTTACCAAATCGTGGATTACCTCGGTACAAGAGAGGGAAAGAAGGGCTGTCATTTCGTTATTTTGGTGTTCATTCGCGCGGGTTGGACTCGCGGTTTTCTCGGTGTTCTTCCGTCTATTCGGCTATTATACAGCTCTACCAAATTGTGAATTAATTCGGTACAAGAGAGGGGAAGAAGGGGTGTCGTTTCGTTATATTGGTGTCCATTCGCGCGAGTTGGACACGCAGTTTTCTGGGTGATCTTCCGTCTTTTCGACTATTATACAGCTCTACCAAATTGTGAATTAATTCGGTATAAGAGAGGGGTAGAAGGGGTGTCGTTTCGTTATATTGATGTCCATTCGCGCGGGTTGGACTCGCGGTTTTCTCGGTGTTCTTCTGTCTATTCGGCTATTATACAGCTCTACCAAATTGTGGATTACCTCGGTACAAAAGAAGGGAAGAAGGGCTCTCGTTTCGTTATTTTGGTGTCCATTCGCGCGTGTTGGACTCGCGGTTTTCTCGGTGTTCTTCCGTCTATTCAGCTGTTATACAGCTCTATCAAATTGTGGATTAATTCGGTACAAGAGAGGGGAAGAAGGGGTGTCGTTTCGTTATATTGGTTTCCATTCGCGCGAGTTGGACACGCGGTTTTCTCGGTGTTCTTCCGTCTATTCGGCTATTATACAGCTCTACCAAATTGTGGATTACCTCGGTACAAGAGAAGGGAAGAAAGGCTGTCGTAGCTGTATTATGGTGTCCTTTTGCGCGGTTGGACTCGCGTTTTCTCGGTTTTCTTCCATCTATTCGGCCATCTATTCGGCCATTATACAGCTTTACCAAATTGTGGATTACCTCGGTACAAGAGAGGGGAAGAAGCCCTGTCGTTTAGTTATTTTGGTGTTAATTCGCGCGTGTTGGACACGCGGTTTTCTTGTTGTTCTTCCGTCTATTCAGCTATTAACAGCTCTACCAAATTGTGGACTACTTCGGAACAAAAGAGGGGAAGAAGAGCTTTCGCTCCCTTATTTTGGTGCCCGTTCGCGCGGGTTGGACACTCGGTTGCCTCGTTGTCGATTCTTTTGTTTCAGTACTCTTACTACTTACGTAGTTTTGCTTCAGTACTCGTACTCGAATGCGAATGCTATGCGAATTATTACGTCAGTGGAATCACAATGGCTTGGACATTTCAAAATGGTATATATTGTTTTACTTATTTTATATTAATATTAGTTATATAAAAGAGGAAAATATACGTTGGCCCTCTGTTATATACTCATTGTACGTATCACTTGTTAAGTTTATAATCTTTCGTATGCATAGAATATGCGTCGTTCTCCTTTTGCCATGTTTTTCACAGTGATAAGCACAGCGATAATACACTTTCCGTGTATTCAGCCATTATGCGTCTCTGCCATATTTAATGTATCCTCAGTACCAGAGAGTAATAGTGATTCAATTCAGACCGACAACAGAATGACATTGTTCATTCAATAGACTTTATATGAGGTAAATTGTTATATATTTTTTTAATGTTTTAGATGATTTTTAATAACTTTTTCAGACACATTGTTCGTTGATAGAGGAAAACTGCATATATCGTTAACAATGTTTGTATCACTTCTTCAGGAGATAAATCAGACCTGAAGACCACTTTATCGAATATAGAGAAGAAATTAAATTTACCGAAAATATAGGTAATACTAGTTTAACAATATTTGACTCAATTAATATTTGCGACATTTTGCGAAGTTTTATTTAAATTAGATGTGCCAATACTGGCGTTGCAGCTGAATCTCATATCGGATCAAACACCGAACATTTCTTCAGGAAGGACAATAATCATTATTGTTAAATATTAAAATTATGCCTTGAAGCATTTGTATTATATTAAGACGGTAGAGCAAAAAGTCAGATGCCATTTAAATTAAATGTGCTATTTTTGATCGAAAATCGATTTTAGTCAATTTTAGCTCGATACACTTCGACCACCGCTTTACCAACTTTTGCAGCATCAATTAGTAGCCCAAGGTAACCAGTTTCACTGCATCGGTGGACGAATGAGGGGTAAAACACTACTTTATTATTCTCTAAATGGGGGCGTTTTTTGTCAATTCTTTACGTAATTTGACCAATAACACAGCATAATACTCTTCTTTGATCGTTTTTACCTTTTCCAATTACTTATTGAAGCAAATGCCTTGTAAAATTCCAGTAAACACTGGCCATTTCCAGTCGATGTAAAACCAACTATTTTGACGGTTTCTTTGTTTCCGTTGTGTAGTGATAAATCCAAGTTTCATCAATAATCATGAATCGCCATAGAAATACCTTTGGATTACTTTTATAAAGGATCTTTTAAACTGACCGGTATTTTTATTCTTGAATAAAACAGAGTTTGCGTTGATTTCAAAAAACTTTATTGGTAATTGAAGCATAGTGTATGACAATTTTTTTCTATCAATAAATCAGTTATTTTATTAGTAGAGTGAGTTGCAGCACCGTCATGTTAGAACCACATATCCTCCATATCAATTCAGCCTACAAAATTCCAGTTATCATCTCACCATATCGAACACCATTCGCAGTTACAGCTTCACCAGCAGCATTCTGAAAGAAATACGGCCCAATTACACCTCTTGGTCATAATGCATACTGACTTGTTTAGGCTGTAAATGTTTCTCATTAATCATCGTGGATTTTCCTCACCCCAAATACGGCAATTTTGTTTATTAACATAGCCACCAATTTCATAATGTGCTTCATCTGAAAAGATGATTTAAAAAAAAAATCATCAGTTTATTCTTTGATACAATTGACAAATACACAACGTTGAATGATTCAGTGGCTTTAGTTCCTGTGTTATTTGAACCTTATATGCGTTCAGAGGTAAATCCTGTCGTAAGTTAAGTCCAAATTGTTGCGTATGTCGACTAATGGAAATTTCTGAGTTTTCTTCAACACTTTCACGTACCAAATCAATATGTTCTTGTGAACGACCACTAGGACTATATATTGCTCTTCTTTTATTTTCTACCGATACAGTTTCTTGAAATTTTTGAATAATTCGATTGATAGTGCTTTCAGATAAACAATTGTGCAAACCGTAAATATCACATAATTTTCTAAAAATATTTTTCACTGAACGATAATTTTCATAAAATAATTTAACAATTTTAACGCGTTGTTGTATTGTGTACGACTCCATTTTTAGAAATGTCATACATTACACCTCTGAAATGAGACTAGACCTAGGCAAATTTACAACGCCATCTGTGTTATATTCGAGAATTAAAAAAAAGACACTTAATTTGAAAGACCCGTTACATGTCTAAACACCGCGGTAAAATAGTTACTCAATTGTGTTTTTGATCCGCAGTGAGTAAAGGCGGCACCCATCGTGCTGGTAGCTTTCTCATATCCAAATGTTCGTGCAGAATGTTCCGTACACGTTCTAAGATGTTAACCATCTCCCCAATCTCTCTAACCTATATTTTGCAATCGGCGAACAGAATATGACGAATTTTCTTGACCATTTTCTCAGTAATGTCGCTACTTGGAATGGTCGGGGCGTCGCTTGTGATGGTTCGACTTCATTGAAATTCAGTAAAGCATTTCTGAACCATAAAATATGAAGGAGTACAGAGTTGTGTCCACGCCAAAAGTAGTGTTTAATTAACAAATAAGATTCGTTTTTTTTTTCACGATAGCAAACATATTGAACTTATCCGCATGTGTGCTTTCGAAGACTCTCAAAATAAAATTATATTTCTTATAGGTTTGAGATTCACGCAGCTTTCTAGAAAGGAAACTGCTTTTCAGAAATTAAATCACCTTTGCGAACGCAAAGCTATCTATCGGAAAAGTATCTGACTTTTTACTCTTCGATTCAATTCTTTCAGTGGCGGCTCGTGAGGGAGGGCGTTGGGCGCCGCCCCTCCAGCATTTATCACAGTAAACAATTTTTCAAAGCAAAACACCACAGATTTATATATATATATATATAGGAGTTCAGTAGTACGAAAAGTAAAAAGAAGGAAAGGGAAAGCAAACAAAAATCTTCAGCAACACTATTTTCTTCTACGCCCTCCCACTTTAAAAACCCACGAGCCGCCACTGAATTCTTCTATTGTAACCTTCGCTGTAGAACTCGAAGAGATTTACCACTAAACACCAAATCACTAATTTAAACTTCTCGAAGCGCGTTTCGATATTTTTTTGAACATCATCATCATCAAATAATTTCATCATCTCCTGATGATGCTAACATGCTTAACGAAATTTGCGCCAAGAAGTTTAAAAATGATCTGGTGTTTAGTGGTAAATCTTTTCAAGGTAAATTGGTTATTGTTTTTTTTTATGTTTTCCATTATTTTATGCAAGGGAACTTTTGATTTATTTTTAATCTAATTAAATTTAAACTGTTAAAATGTTCAACTATTTTTTAACATTTTGTTTGTAATGGAGCCTTTCATGTGAAACTCAATTACAAGACAGACATCTAGTCCCATAAGTAAATAAGAATGGTTATGTAATGTCTGAATGATTGTGGCGTGTACTAATATTTTTTCTTTATTTGGGTTTTTCTAATAAATAACTAACAACTGTATTGCTATGCCTGCGGTAGATTTAAATTCAATATGGTTCCCGATTCTAAAGAATACAATTAAAAACATTTAAGAATTTCAATAAACAATCACACGGTAAACCTCACCTTGTGGGCATATATATATATATATATATATATATATATATATATATATATATATATATATATATATATATATATATGCCCACAAGGTAGCGTAACGGAACCGTGGAGGGAAATATTACAGAAATCTTTCACCCTTTCTCCACGTGGTGCCACCGATCGCCTTCGCCGAACCGCCAACCATGCGACATCACGCGTCTCTCGGGACCGGTTTCTAGCCTTTCAGACTCATACCTGGTACTATACCTGATGTTCCAGGCAGAATGTTACGAGCGGTCCTGACTGCTACGAGCATTCGCCGTATGATGGCGTGAGTTGTGTGCGATCACGACCCGTCATTAAAATGGCCAGTTAATCTGGTCTGGCCCCGATCGTCTCTCCGAACTGCTTTCCTTGCGTTCGTCTAGAGCTCGGCTGATGACGGCTGAAAGGCTAGAAACCGGTCCCGAGAGACGCGTGATGTCGCATGGTTGGCGGTTCGGCGAAGGCGATCGGTGGCACCACGTGGAGAAAGGGTGAAAGGTATATGTTTTTGGTAGTATGTCACTGTCATTAAAAACTAATTGTCAATGTAAATATCATTGACATACAAAAAAAATATATTTACTTCCTATCTTTTCAGAATTTATAGAAATTAATATAATTTATTTTTAGATTCTTTATTTACATAAGAACAGATATTTTTGATATTTTTTGAGTTTTAGATCGTGGCGAAAAACCCAAATAAAGAAAAAAAAATGATATTAATTGATTGAATTGATATGGTTGAACAGGGGGTTATTCAAATATATGTTAAAATTTTGGGAGTATAAAATAGATATAATTTTTAGATTATTAATTCTTATTCGTTATATATATATATATATATATATATATATATATATATATATATATATATATATATATATATATATATATATATATATATATATATATAGATATATATAGATATAATGTATATATAAAATTTGAAAAACTTTTTTGGGAAATTAGTTCAACGAAGATCGTTCGAAAATATTTTCTTTCTGATTTTTGATTTTCTTTCTTCAAAAATACTTGACAAGTATCACAGTCGTTTCGTAACACTTGCGCCATCTTTATATCAGGTCTGGGACTTTTCGAACGTACCCTCGTATTGGATCTTAACACTCCTTCAACTAATAATCTTTTTTTTATTAACGTTGTCTTTGCTTAGAAATTCTCACATTATAACAAAATGTACAGCTTGATTCATTTCATTAAACAAATTATATTAATTTTATAAGAGTATATTCTGAGCAAAGATTACGTTTTTTTTTTAAGGTTTACCACTTACTTACAGTTTTAGTAATGTTTATTTATACATCATGTAAATCAACTGTTATCTTAAAATTATTCCTTATTATACATCAGAAATATTTAGAATTGTATTAAATAAAGTCAATTCCATACTAAGTGAAATGTATTGAGTGAACACCCTTTTTGTATTAGCACTGCTGTATATCTGTTAAAATTCAGAACATTTATTAATAGTGTTTTTTTTATATTACGTTGTCTTTGCTTAGAAATTCTCACAATATAATAAAATTTATAACTTGATTTACATCATTCAACAAATTATATTAATTAAATAAAATTATATTCTGAGCAGGGATTACGTTTTTTTTTTAATAATGGTTTACCTCTTACATTTTTACTAATGTTTATTTATATATCATGTGAATCAACTATTATCCTAAAATTATTCTTTATTATACATCAGAAATATTTAGAATTAAATAAAGTTAATTCACTACTAAATAAAATGTATTGAGTGAATGCCTTTTTTGTATTAGTACTGTTGTATATCTGTAAAATTCAGATTTATGATATATTGCTGATTAAATGTATTTCTTGATTCTTTCTTTTTATATTTCTGAACTATTATACTTATATACCAATAAAATTTTATTTTAAGGATAATTTGTATTTTAATTTTCATAACCAGAAAAAAAATCACATGGAATTTAATCACTCTTGCAATATTAAGATTTTTTATAATTCCTTACAGCTGATAAAAAAAAACTGAGATGATTCAGATTGGCTGGCGAAACACGTGTCTAGAAGTTGAAAATATATTTGGTGTTTAGTAAAAAATATCTTCGAGTTTATTATATTCTTTATTAACAATTCTAACAAAGCTATCCTTGGGAACGATTTAACGAGTGTAATCATTCTCAAAATAGTCTTGAACGCTATTATATTATAGCCTGCAGTTCTGATTAACATTTTAGATCTCCCCTAAGTTTAGAATAATTAATAAAGTCTTTTTATGATCAATGAATAATATCCACTTAACTACTTCTAATTTCGCGTTTATTTTCATAAAGTTTTATATTTATACACCCAACAAAAACAAAATTTTCTTTTGTAAGATGAGTTTTGTAACATTTGCTGAATATTAATCAATATACGTTAAGATGTTTATTTGAAAAATAGCTTTATACCTTTCAGGGCACAATCGAAAAACCCTTGTATTAGATCTTAACATTCTTTCAACCCATAATCCTTTGATATATATATATTTTTTTTTTGATATAACGTTGTCTTAGCTTACAAATTCTCACATAACAAAATTTACAGCTTGAATTATTTTACTGAACAAATTAAATTAATTTTTTAAAACTATGTTCTGAGCAGGATTACGGTTTTTTTTAATTAATGGTTTACCACTTACTTTTGTTATTAATATTTGTTTATATGTGATATGAATCAACCGTTATTCTAAAATTATTGTTTATTATACATGAAAAATATTTTGTAAAGAATTGTATTAAATAGAGGAAATTCACTGCTAAGTGAAATGTATTTAACTGAGATAGCCGATACTTGATGGAAATTAATTTTAAATAAATAAGCAAAGATTAATATCTAAAAATTTCCACTATATTTAAAATTGTACGTGTAATAATTTTTGATATAGTGGAAATTTTTAGATATTAATCTTTGCTTATTTATTTAAGTGAAATGTGTTGAGTGAATGCATTTTTTTGTAATATTAGTGTTGTATGTATTGTATTTTTTTTAATATATCTGTAACTATAAAACTTACATAACAATAAAGCTTTGCTGTAGGGAATACTTGTGTTTAATTTAAAAAAAAAACCTAATCACAGCATATTCAATCACTTACAATATTACGAATTTTTATAACTTCTTACAACTGATAAACCTTCTAAACGCATATAATCTAGTGTCAAACAAGAAATCAATTAGGTAATATCTGGAAAGTGAGGTAAAATGCCAACGTTGAGAAAAAATGTCAGCTTCTTGCAAGACGATGCCTTTTATTATCTTTCAATAATACAACTTTTTCTCCATTATTTAACATTGGCTTTGTTTGCACAGTATTTCAGCAAAGTTCTTTAGTCCCTATCGAGAACTCACTTTACCTGATATATTTTGATTCTATAAGATGTACTATTTAATTATATTGAAAAAGTCGTGATTAATAAACATTTTCTTCCATCTGACCTAAATTTATAACGATACTGTTGAACTAAATAAAAATAAACAAAATATAACTTATTTTACTTACAGGCCCTCATAAACAAGCAAGGAAAAAATAAATAAATATAAAAAATTAACAAAAATGAATTCGAATTTTTAGTTTCATAAATACAGAAGTGTTTTAAAATATCCTTCAGGCAATCAAATCAATTCATCCATTGGAACCTTTGGTGTGAAACACTAAGCTCGAAGAGATTTACCACTAAACACCAAATCACTTTTTTTTAACTTCGCCACTCGCGTTTCTCTGATCGGGAGATTACTCGGATTTAGTCATATCGTGATGGTGTTAACATGGTCGGCGAAGCGCGTAATGCCTGCAAGCCAGTATAGTTTTCCTTTCGGTGTTGAGCTCAAATAGCCCTTGATGATACGACAGAATTCGGTAAATGGTATATTAGAAGCAAAGGAAGGGGCATCATCAGGAGATTAAATCATCTCGTGATGATGCTAACATGGTTAGCGAAACGTGTGTCGAGCAGTTCAGTAAAAAATGATTTGGTGTTTAGTGGTAAATCTCTTCAAGTTTAAATAATATAATACCTTAAGAGACCACGGAAATTATTGCATTTTGGATAAATGTTTTAAGTCGAACTTCATATTAAAACTGCAATATAGATTTTTGAAAAATATATATTTATTAATCCACATAAAATTTCCTCTACCATTAACTCAAACTGGTTACCAAGACTTAACGTTCATCATCCTCCGGCAGTTCCTTGACAACTTCACATTTCACCGCATCTTCCTTGACATAACAGTTCTTCTTTTTGAAAAAATTGGCAATCCTGTCACCAACGTTCCATTTTTTCTTCTTTAAACTGATCCCGCCTTTCAGCGTTCTACATTTGGCGGCAAAAGCGGCCTTGGCTTTCGACCCATTGACTCTTGGAAATGTCAACATTTTCTTTATCGACTCTTTGGATTTCTGTGAGGTTTGTCCACTGGGTTCTCCTACTTGTAGCGATACTTCCTCAGTGGCAGGCGGGAAAATTTCCATGGAATCGTTCTTTGGTAGTGGAACTTCTTCAGGCAAGATTTTTCTATGACATTTGAATGGTATATCGTGAAGTTGTACGCATTCTAGTTCGATGACGTCAACGATCGTTTCTTCTTCTTTTTTTTCCGCTGGGCTTTTGTCCGATTGCAAGTTGGATCTACTGTCAGTCATAATAATTTTAGCCAAGATTTGTTTGGAGTTTTTTACTAAGTCGGTAAGTCGATTTTTCTTCTCAACTGGAGGATGGTATCGAAGAGTTTCTTGTTCCAAAGTTTCATTGCTTCTCTGATCACCAGTACCTATAGCATAACAAAAGTTTGTAAAACATCAAAAAGGCAACATAAGTACATAGCATCGAACTTGGTTAATACATCTATCTTACTACTTAATTCGATCTGGGGTTTTTCTTACATCAATTAAACAAACTATTGTGAATGCTTTTACTAGCACTGGTACCTGGAGATGATTAAAATTAAAGCTTTAGTCCTGATGATGTTAACTTAGTTAGCGAAATGCGCATCAAATGGATTGTGTGAGTGGAAAACTCGATATGAGGAGCAATATATAAATTTAATACTAAATGTTCTAAAATCAAAATTATCAAAAAGTGTTACTTTATCTTCATACACTTGGTAAGATGATGTTCATATGTTGAGAAATGCCACACCATATAATGAATATCCAAGCTCCGCACCTTGTTGATTTATGTCTAATGTTGCTTCAATACCCTAAAAGCGACTGGTTCATCTATCTAACTGTAATTGCAAATAGAAATTTTCCGCTGAAACATGGATCATTAAAAAAAAACCTCAAGCGCATTGATTCTTTTAAATTTTAGTGCAGGATTATTTATAAACGGACACTAAGATTCTTCGGCCAACCAAACCTAGAAAAACTGGTACTGCAGGGACAGATGGAGGGTTTTAAATCACTTGGCAAACCAAGGTCTTAGATCACTCTAATATGCTACCATGGAAGTCAGAAATAGAGAACGCTGACGCGAAATAGTACAAACAGGCCGCAAACGGAATGAATTTTCATAAATCACGACGCTTCTGTAAAGAACTATACGAAGAAAAATGAAAAGGGGATATAGTTTGACAGGTGATGCTGATGCGTCGTGTGTAATTTTAAGAATGTTTGATCCAGATCTCCACGAACTTCTGCTGTATATAACTTTGGTCAAACACGAGAGATTATTTTACAGCAAGGCAACTTCAAACAGCATAGTGCTACCACATCCAAAATACAAAATATTTCCTTCTAAAAACAATCGTTAGTACGAAGCACCGACACGAGATGGTACAGCTTGTCAATAGATGGTTTTAAAAATCGAGTCAAATGATATTTATTTCGAGCATTAAACAGTTTTATTCATTCCTCGACTCAATTTTCAACCTTTAATAATTATTTATGAAAAAAATAAAAAGAAACTTAATCTTCGAAGTAATTTCATTCACTTTTTTTCACTCACTTTCAGATAACTGTTGAATACCAAATCGCAAAAAACTTGGTTGTTTTGATGTGATAAAGTCATGTTTCAACTTCCTCAAGATATGTGAAGCGGCTGCAACCAGATGATGTTACAGGGATCGGAAGAGATGAAAATCCGTAGCCCAACTTAATGATCGTATCCAGAATCATTTTCACTATATAGACGTTCGTTGTCTTTAAGCAAGATGATTTATTTTTTTCGCTTGTCGATATAATGCTTTAAAAAAAAATCGGTAAAATTATTATAATTTATAAATGTGTGTATAACTAAACTATCGGTTGTATAAAGGAAACTATGTATGGGGAAGGATAAGTGATTCTTTTAAGAAATTTATGAGAGAAGGAAAGAATGTATTGGAGAGAATAAATAGTAAACTATTTGGGAGAGCGAAGCTCTGTCTGAGTGTAGAGAGGGCATTGTACTCAATCAGTACATGTCGAATTGTCAAAAGAAATCCGCATTCTGAACATAAATAGATATCTTAACCTTTCAACAGATGGCCGTGAGAAAACTGACAATAGCCTATCCTGTGTCTGTGTCAATTATATCCCGAATAGAGGCAGAAGCATTTCGAAAGTTATATAAAGGATCAACAGGGAAATCTTCCTTGAGAACAGATGATTTAGTATTATCATACACTAGTTCATTACACTTTCTTCCGAAAGGACTCGGTATCCACATGAGCTTAATGTTTGAGCCACAATCTACAGCCTCTTTTGTTAAAAATATAATCCCAATGGCAAGGATAGAGAGGAAGGAATTTTGCAAGGAAATCAGAGCATTAAGTGAATCTGAACAAATTAGCCAATCAGAAAGTGATCGGGAGGAGTTTCTGATGGCAATGGTCTCAGCTGTAAGAATACTGCTCCAAGGATGTAGCCCGACAGCAGAGGAACATTTTTCATGAACAAACGAACCACTTACACCATGTTCAGATTTAGAACCATTTTTAAAAGTGATTCCAGCCGGAGCCAAGTGTTTTACGATGTTAGAAAATATTAAGGCAGGAGGGGGCAGTCCGAGGAGGTTATTATGAGGGAGACGTTTCAGATCTGGCAAGAAAGGAGAAAGTGACCAGGGCGGAGTACTAGATAAGATTCATGAGAGGTTCAACCAGGATGCGACCAAAATTATGGAACGGGGGTCCAAGATTGGATCTGGCGAGTCGAGAGACCGGAAGTGTTCATATAATGAAACAAAACGTTTGCATGTAGGCCAAGAGTGTATCTCAGCAAAAGATCAAGACGTCTGAATCTCAGGGGAATTAATGATGCGTGGAGGAAGGTGGAGGAAGAAGGAGTAAAGTGGAGGTTCGAAAAATTATTACGTTCGATAACCAATGGAAGTATCCGGCTTCATCCGGTCTGGTTAACGACGTGATAATGGGTCGAAAATTGTTTGACAAACTCAATGTCATAAGGGTGAAAACACGCAAGAAATCTACGGACGAAATATCGAAATACTAGTTCACTGGTTTGAGCTAGTGGGATCTGTTTTCGAACGGGGTCTGTTACGTTAGGAAAAGTGTCTTTTACAAGAATACAAAATTGAATTTCCGAGTTGCAGTAAGTTTTTTTGAAATATTTTTGTATATTTGCGTTTATCTTCGAAACGGCGGGAGATAACTTTGCGAAAACAGTGGTAATGGATCGAATGAGGTCAATTACGTTAGAAAAAGTGTCTTATTTAAGAATATCAAATCAAATTTCCGAGTTGCAGTCTATTTTTCTATTTATTTTTTTGTATATTTGCGTTGATGGACTGGATGGTTGATGGATTTGCATGATGGACTTGAATTAAATCCACCGTTTGGCACCCGCCTCGTTTCACATGATGTGAACATCGTAAAAAATGGGGCGGAGATTTTTCAGGTTATATTCATGGTAAGCTCGTACATTATACTTTATATTATATTCGAAAGATGGTTAACGTTTTAATTTAAGTATACACATATATAGGAAAAAAAATGATTTGAATAGGTTCTGTAGCCGATGAAACATATTTAAGAACTTAATAGTTGAAGAAAATGAATTTGGAAATTTAAGTAAAGAAAGCTGTCAAACATGTGGACAATCCCGTTATATCATTGAGATTATTAAATCAATTTTATAAAGTTAGGACTTAATTTGAGTAGTATATCTAATAATACTCACCTATCAAGGGTACCATTATTTTTTCTTTAGTTTCTCCTCGATTTGGTGTTGTTTTTATTTTTAAACCATCAACCAGAATGCTCTCCGTTATTCCACTTTGATTCGTACCATTAGGCGAATCGTGAGCCTTCTCCATGGCGTTATTGACAATCTCCAACACAAGATCCTTGGCGATATTTTTTGACGCGTGACCCTCACACTTCGAGAGACTCTCTACCTCAGCATCTCCGGTACCAACATTGTCGCAAGTTACAGCACTCATCTTCTATCTTCTCTATGAATCAACGTCAGAAACAAAATAGACAATTTTGACATTTACCTGACGTTTCGCTTGTGGCAACAAAGCCCCACTGACGTTTCGATACAATTCAACTTGTCAACTTTTTTTAGGCAGCAAAATTATGAACGTATATTGACTGAGATATCAGGATGAATCTCCGTAAAGTAAAGTACAATGCCAACACTTAAAACAAAAATTCGACATGGCGAAGAGGACGTAAGAAGTCAAAAGTCGCATTACACTAACGTCAGCAAGGCCGAGACATCGCCATCGAAGAATGTAGAGTTGTGTTTGGAAGTAGAAATGGATGATGAGGTAAGAATATCCAAGTTGTGAAAAAAATGAACCAAACGTATGATCAGAAATATACAGGGTGATTCTTAAGTTGAGACTTTTTAACAGCGTATAAAACTCGATAATATAAACATTTTTTCTAATTTCATTTCGCTGGATATAACTTAAAATAAGTATATGCCAAAGAAAAAATTCTAAAATATATTGAAAAGATTTTTTAAATACAGTACATGTAAAATGAGACATTAACAAATTTAAACTTTTATGAATCATTCGGACCCATCATTTATAGATAAACGTTTATTTAAAAACTAATTAATAAGTAACAAAGAATCTTTGAAAATATAATAGAAAATTTTACGATAGAGGTTATCAGAAGGCCGGCATAACGCAAGTATTCTTTTTCGATTTCTATGTTAAAAATGAATAAGAATTGTCCCCACAAACAATTCTTCGGCGGAAGTAAACTAATGATGGACTATGAATCCAAAACTCAAAATGTTTTCGTTCAATGTAAGCTTGTTTTTATTTTAACAAAGATAAAATTGATTGTTCTCAAAATTATTAGACAAAATTTTAGAATTAAAAAAATTCTTGAACACTTTCTATTTAATTATTTTCCATTAATAACAATTTTAAATTCATAGTAAATTTATTACTTGGTATATTTTGATTAAATACATATCACCTGTTCCAATTATCCTGTCAACAAACATTGTAAAAATTTCATGTAAAATTTCAAGTGCATAATTCATATTTTTGCGGTGATAGTAAAAATAAATACTTCATTATTTTTTGGATGAACATTTTAGTTTTCAATATAAATAGCTTAAAAAGTATATATCGATTACATTTTTGTTTAATTATTGGTTCAGTCATCTTTATTTCTAACAATATTTATTGAAACGATTAAAACTGTAAAATCAAATACTCAAGACTTCTTTATGACTCTTCGGGAGAACTGATGACTGATTGAACTAACTGAGCATGCAACATAAAACTGACCATAAGAAAAGCGTCATTTTTTAAATTAACACCAGCCACTTTCAAACTCTGTTTTGTGCTTTATTGATAGTCATGATAAAGCAAACTAACACGAAATTGCAGACATTTGAATTTAAAGTTGTAGTCGGGTGGAATTAGAGGAATTCTTGGAATGACTACATTTTCTCCCTCATATTTTCCGGTAAAAATCATGGTTTCTATTACGTCTTGACGTCTGGTTCCATTGCATAGTTTTGGATGGTTTAAATTGTGAATAACATCACTGGTGTGTCAATCTTGAGATAAAGAACATGAGGTGGTATTTCTGACAGATTAAGCGTTTGTAAAAACTCCAAAACTAGCATAATGGACAGCATCTTCCACCTCCATTACAATGTCAACAGATTCATTCTTCACATTCATATTCACATGTTCAGTCGCCAGCTTTTCTAATAGAAAGTTATTAATAATATTGGCTTGGTCATTTGTTGGAGTGAGAATAGCTCTTTCTTTTAATCATGAAGTGCAATTTACTCCAGCCTGATCGATGTATGGATATATTTTGTCAGTCAGGGTTATCAAATCTCCCACGATGTCACAGAGACCACTCGGAATATTTGCTTTACTTTCTTCTTCTGAAATATTTCCATCACCTATATCAATTAGTAGTTTTAAAAACTCTTCTGCTATTAAATCACGTTGAAGATGAACACGCATTTAATTCTCAAAGATAGGACTTAACATGAAACCATAAACTTGATAACTTAAGACAGGCCTTGACTTCATCTGCACGTATTTCTCGTGATATAACAGGTAAGATATGTTTAAAGTCACCAGCCAAACGAACAGTACTCTACCCATAAATCGGTTGCAACCTCTAGGTAAATCGGCACAATTTTGAAAGGAATAAATAATCCACCAATTGAAATATTTTCTACTGACATTTGTAAGCACTGTTCTAGGATAGAAATATCACTTGGTCGGACTATCAAAAATGTTTTATGCAACAAAACAACTTAAAACGAAGGACTTTCAGCGACTATTTTCTGTCTAGGAGACACAACGGATGTTCTCGGTTAAGAATTTATTGTAATCGGTGCTGAAAAGAAATTATTCAGAATAAAACGTTTTGCGTATTATATATTAAAAAAAATCAAATAAAAACTCAAATAAGAAAAAAAAACCTTTGGAAACAATAATTTAACCAAATATATCATTAGCCGACAGATAACCGACAAATATAATTTTATAATCGTATTATTAAAGATAGTACGACGTTCAAAAAATTATTTTGACAGCTGAACTTAAACTAATTGTCACATACGTCGAACATACAAATTTTATTACACTTTTATTTTTCTCATTTTAATTATTGACATGAAAACATTATTTTGACAGCTGAATTTGAAATAATTGTCACACAGTTCGAGTATTCATTTTTTATTAAATTTTGGTTTTTCTGCTTTTTGATAACCTGCAAAAATAACTTAATTAAAAGCTAAAAAAATTATTAAAAATTAACCGGCTAATATAATTAAAAATTAGTCACGGCTGTCAGAGTCTTCTTCATTTTCTTAATATTAATATAAATTATCATACGTGAATTAATTCTTTTAACTCTCTTTCTACCCATTTAGAAATTTATTTTTGCATTAACAGTTCTTGTTTAATGTTCATGAAGGATAAGGTGAATTGCTGTAAAGTTTCAAGTATGTAGAACTTACAATTAAAAAGCGAGTTTATTTATACCCCGCCGCCCCTCTAGGGAGCGGATTTTCATATAACCCGTCTTTATTGAATATCTGTAGAGTATAAGGAATATTTCTGCCAATTTTTAAGCTTGTGGAACTGACAGTTAAAAAACAGGTATATTTGTACATTTTACGCCCCCGCAACCCCTCTTTGGAGCAGATTATTATATAACCCATTAGTGAATGTCTATGAAGTATAAGGAATATAATTACCAAATTTCAAGCCTACAGGACATATAATGAAAAAATTAGAGTGTTTTAATCCTTTACACCGCCATATTTCCCCCAATTCACCCCTTTAGTAAATAGATCTTCGAAAATTAAAATTTTAGTAGATGTTTATGTATAATAAGGAACATCCCTGCCAAGTTTCAAGTCTGTAGGACTTATAGTTAAAAAATGGGATTTTTTTGCATTTAGCACCCTCGCAACCCCCCACTCGCAGTTGACTTTCGCAAAATCCGTTCTTAGCTGATCTCTACGTAGTAAAAGGATCATGCCTGCCAAATTTCAAATCTGTACGTCTTGTAGTTTCAGAGATTTCGTGATGAGTCAGTGAGTCAGTGGTATTTCTCCTTTATATATATAGATTAAGCCACTAATGAATTTTAAACAATTTAAGTCCGGTCCTTTTTTAAGAAATTTAATCGATCGCCCGCAAATTCAAAACGAACAGACAACTAATGTTTATCGTTTCTTTGTGAACCATACGAGGGTCGTTCAATAAGAAAATCCAAGAGATGGCGCTCGTAACATCGGAAATGGTTTGTTTTTAGTCATTTTAGTCAATCATTATTCGCCAGATTATCAGATTACAGAACCAGTTATATTCATCACATGGTTTCATTTATATTGTCGATTGAAGAAAGAAACTTTTGTTTATTTAGAAAAATGGAAAAAAGTTAGTTTTGTGATCAATTAAACACTTATATTTAAAAAACCTAACACCGAAAGAGATCAGAACTGAATTGGATGAAGTTCATAGCACATCCTGTGGCCGTATATCCGCAAAAGATAAACATCATTTGGGATGTCCAGTGGAAGTGACTACTTCCAAAATAATTGACAAAATCCACGACATGGGTTTAAGTGATCGACGAATCAAAGAGCGCGAAATAGTTGAGCCCACATGCTTATCGCAAGGTACAGTGTTTGCAATTTTGCACGAAAAATTGGGTGTGAAAAAAAGTTCGGCAAGATGGGTGCCGCATTTGCTCCCAGTGGAGAATAAACATAATCGTGTGGTCGACTCTGAGACTGTTTTGGCGTTTTTTCGTCGCAATCCTAATGAGTTTCTGCATCGATACATAACTGTGGGCGAAACATGGGTACAATAATACACTCCACGAGACAAAGGAACAATTAAAACAGTGGGTTTTTGGAAACGAATGGGCTTCGAAGAAAGCGAAGACGGTGAAATCGACCGGCAAGGTTATGGCCACAGTTTTTTGGGATGCACCTGGAATCATCTACACGGATTATTTGGAAAATGAAAAAATAACTGGAGAGTATTATGCGTAGTCATTGCACCGGTTGAGCGAAGAAAAAGAGAAAAATCGTCTTCATTTGAAAATAAAAAGATTCTCTTCCATCAAGACAATGTACAGATGCACACCTGTACAGTTTTAATGGCCAAAATCATGGAATTAAAGTTCGAATTATTACAATATCTACCGTATTAACCGGATTTGGCTCCCAGTGTCTTTTTTATATCCGAACTTTAAAAAATGGCTTAGTGGGCCAAACAGATGCCTATTTTGATGACCTTCCAAAATCGTACCTTTTAGACGGCTTAAAAAGTTGGAGAAACGTTTGGAAAAGTGTATAGAGCTAAAAGAAGATTATGTTGAAAAAAACAAAGGTAGGCAGTCATGGGGACTGCCGACAAAAGTAAAAACTTGAAACTTTGAAATAACTGTGTTGTTTTTTTTTAATTTTTAAATTAATTATGGTATAAAAAAAAATTGGAAATTAAATTAATTATTAAATTAATTATAAAATATCTTTTTATTATCTAAAACACAATGTAATTTAAAATACAATTGTCGTCACCAGTCTGGCGCAACACGTGACTAGCATGTCGGTGGCTCGAACCCATAAGTTTTGCCCCTACCGAAAATTACTCAACGCGGCCAAAGAAGTTTTCACTTAAAAAATTACTTAAAATAATTTGTTTTACTACCCTTTTCTAAGGCGTTATTAAACGACCCTCGTTCATTCCTTTTATTTTCTTATATTGTAATTTGTTATCAGTTTTAATGTGAATTTCTACCGTGATTTTTGGAAAAATAAAATTACCCACGTGTATGAGGATAATGAATTAGTTAACATGCTGTTAATTTACAAAGAGTGCCTTCAAAATGTCAATGCTGCATCTCTGCATATACACGCTGATCGTTTTCCGGTTTGAGTTCATCCATTGCCGAAATCATTTATACATTTATTCGGGTTGTATAAAGTGCCAGAGGCACCAGTGATTTGAGGGCACATAGTGGAGGGCACGCGGGAACGGATTTTGTAGTACTTGTAGTTATCACTGTGTCCCATTTTAAAGGTCTGACACTCTTATTGGAAAACCCTTTATTTATGCCTTCATACATTAAAAATTCTTATTCTTTTAAAATAACTTATAGAAAATTGGTCATTTTCAAGGTTAGAGATATCATAAAAAGTCCAGAAAAATGCCACTCGGCCTTATTGGACGTAACTGTGATAAAGCCCAAAGGGTTAGACAAATATACCACCGAGAAACAAACCCTAAAAACTGAAGAAGTGCGTCAGTTGATAGAATCGATGAATCTTTCCAATGATGGGAAAAAGGAATTGATAGAAAAGTTGTTTGGCAGGAACAGTGTTCACAAAACTCCGGACAAGAAAGGACAGAAAAGGAAATCATGTCTTGCCCATAAATGTAAAAATTTGAAGAAATCTTTGATAAAGTTGGAACAAGGCGATGTTTTATCTGCCACGGACGAAACGAACTCAGTTGTATATTCTCTTCTTAATCAGGTAAGTTAAAACTTGTATGTAACTTAAGAAGAAAGAATGTATATGTAAAGGGTGTAAGGAAAATCACTTTCGTAAATGTAACCAACGATTCTTTATTTTTTCCCAACGATTCTTTATTTATCTTGAACAAAAAGTTCCCTTAACTCTTTGTTCCCGACAATATTTTTTTTCCAGAAAGTTTAGATAAACATGAAAAATACTGTTCCTTAATATTTTCAGAATGTACAAAAAATATTTTGTGATAATTATTGCTTTAATAATTTTTTAAGCCATGGTCTCAGTATGTAACCGCTATGAAAAGAGTAGAGTAGGTGTAAATTATAGATATCATAAAAGTTATACAAAGTCTTTATTATTTGAAATACATCTGGAATCAAAACCATTATTTTTTATGATATAATATAAAACAGAAAAGCACAAACACACTTGACATGAGGTGCCCATCCATTTTGTTCTGAGCAGCTCTTTACTGGTGCTGCACAGGGCGCATCTTCTTAACGTGCTATGTTGTGTGCATCTTCTTAACGTGCTTATAACGTGCACTGATCAAACCGTAATTCATACTGTACTATAGGTTTAAAATTATTTATTACTGTGGGAGAACTTCGATGTGATTGTATTTCTAACTTCATGCCAGTCAACCCTGAAGCCACTTACGTCCTAAAGAATGTTATCTTTGGAACTGCTGATTGTGCTTTCTGCTTGAATATAATAAAAGAGTTTAAAACGGACAAATCTATAATATACCACATTATTCTATGCCACCATTTTTTTGATTTGCGACCTATTTCATAGATGGATTTTAGCATGTCGGTTTACTCAACATATCCCACATGCTGATTATAGTCCTTGATCATGATTGGATATCCCACAGTACGTAAACTGCGATCTTTTTGTTTACGGGTGACAGTTGTCTCATTTGGAGGATCATGGTAGTTTCCAAGAAAAAGAACTAATCGATTGCGATTGCGATCTCTCCATTTTGTAAACGCAAGTCCATCTTTAGTGACTCTCCAATGAGATTGGCCCCTTGTCTATAATTCTTTGTCAGTTTTTATATTATTTGGAAGGTCTTTTCTATTGGCCCTTACAGTACCACAGGCGTAAATAAATTCCTTCTGAAGCGATTTTTGTAACTGTACAGAATTGAAAAAATTATCAAAATATATATGGTAGCCTTTTTCTATCAAATCTCTTGTCAACTCTAAAACTACCCTGAATCCCAAATCTTTCTCGGATTGACTATTGATTTTGCCAACATATATTTGGAATTGGCAAATGTATCCATACTCTTCAGCGCGTTTCTAAACTTTATATATTCGCTTGATAGGTTTGAGGAGTATATACTGTTTTAAAAAGCTGCCACCTTGGTATTGATTGGCGATTGATATCTCAGATAATGTATCCAATAATAATCGAACTTTATATTGCTTATCATACCCTAGAGAGCTGCGAATAGGCATTAATGAGTTGTCAGCTAGGAGTATGTTTCCTAAAAGCCAAACGAATCGATCTCTAGTCATTGCTGAACTAATGTAACGGTCTTTTAATTCTGGTCTTGCTGACCAGTAGTCACAATAACTGGGTAATTTTTTTATTCCCATCAAAATATTTATATCAATGAAAGTTTCACTTTCCCTAGCATTTGATGATATAAATGAAGAGTCACTTCCACGCGTCTGAAGCGCAAATAAGTTTGTTTGGATACGATTTTATCAAAGGTTTAGGGAAGAGATGTAAAGAGATGTGCATGAAAGTAAAAAAAGACAAGGAATATTGTCTTCCTCCTCCCAGGCGCCATTATCAGTTATAACATTTTCACTATCAGTTTCTCTTATGTTATCTACAACCTACAGTAACTATAGCAAGTTAGTGAGATCCATTAAAGTATCTTCATTTACATCACACTCTTCTTCAGATTCACAATCTGATGGAATTTTATCTAAGAATGTGAATAAGTCATAAGAAGCTAGTTTCTTCAACTCTTTCAATAATTTTTTTTCTTCAATAAAAAAAATAGTTTCCTAGTGGTTTCAGCTAGAAACCACCAACTTTGCCATTGATGTAAACATTATAAATACAAAAAAAAACTTATAACACATATTTCTATGATAAATTTACACCATATTATAATATAATAAAACAACACTTCCCTGCAATTTCTAAGAAAAAGTCACAAAAACCGTATATATAACTTATAACCTCCAAACAGACAAGCGGAGATGAATGTCATGCGTTCCACTGACTGGCATCTACGTCCAGAAGAAAATAATTCAACATTATTAAGTTTTTTGGGTATATAGTAAACCACTACAATAGGTGGTTTTAAACACAAACTACTAGGAACTTAGCTAAACAAATGTGTGGTTTTTTAGTAAAACCATTAGAGGGCAAAGGGTTAAAACATGTGTCCAAAATGCAACCATTTCCGCGGAAAATATTTTATTTAGTTGTACAACTAAATAGGCCGCATAATTTAAAATTTATTTTATTTATACAGGGTATCTCGCAAAACCGTAGCGGGGTATTTTCTTATCGAACACCCTATATGTTCATCCAATTTCTTATACCATGTCAACCATGTTCAACCATGTTCAACCATGTCCTATAACTATCTGTCATAATTTCCTAGATTTTTACATTTTTGTTTTTAATATTTCTTTTTTTAATGGAATTCACCTTTGGCTTTATGTTATTATTAAACTAATCAGTTAAGTCATGATATATTAAAAATATAGGTTAATATTTAATTAGAAAGCAATTATTATAGACGAACAAAACTTATTGTTATAGTTAACAAAATGTCATAAATATTTAGTTTTTATTATAGTAAAACCGTTTAATTTTTTAGTAATTTATAATAAGGCACTACAACCATTTAATTAAATGTCTACCAATTTGTGCTATATAAAATATTGTCTCACCTGCCTGCTAAATATGGAGGAGTGCTGTCTAACTATAATCACATTGGTCTCGCTACAGTTATAGGCAATTCTTCAATCCACTCTTCAAAATTATATTTCAAAAAATGGAGAAAACTACCACCTTTAACTATATTTTCAAAAAAATATGGCCCTAACAGGCGATCTTCAATAATACTAGCCAGCACATTAAAATACCATCTATGCTAATAATTTAAAGGGATAATGAATCTTAGATTTTCACTGCTGTAATAGTTGAACTTATATCGGTTAATCCATGTTTGTGGAAAGTTGCCTCATCCGTAAATAAAATATATTTGAAAAAGTTAGGTTCTTCTCTAGTTTTTTTTATTGCTTAGTTTCAAAATTCAAGCCTTCGATCGAAATCATTTTGATTTAGTTCTTGTTCGGGTCCATACGCATAGCTTCAAGATTCCTCACCTGTGTAAATGTTATACACGGCTTTTGACGCACCACAATTGCATCGGTATATGATACCGATGAAATTTATATTTTCTAGTTCTACCTACTTCGTTTTCTATCTATCTGCATGAAGTATGCGGATTTTTAATTACAGCTTGAAGAACTAAAAATTCGTTTTCTTCACTCATAGCTCTTTTCTGCCTTTCCAATTTTTTTTCCTAATCGACATATCCAGTTCCTAACATAGTTTCACTCTTCAGTTGATCCAGTATTGAAGCGTAATACTTCCCGGTGATGATCCTTCATTTTAGCAGATAATATAAGAGCACCACACTACGAGAATTCCAGAAAAGCGTAGCCATGACTTTTCCTCAGATGAAACCATTTTCACTTTCTTTTGGGTTCTTTCATCCACTGTTTGGACTAGAACTAGAAGTCCAGTTCTAGTCTAGACGTAGAAGAAACGCGACATCTACCAAGCAAAAAGTTTTTTCATATCCAAAATATTGCAGATCGATCTATAACTTTATTATTTTTTTTTTAAAATGTCATATCATTCTTGTCTTATCATTACCTCTGTAACAGACCGAAAACTTTTCGAACGACCCTGGTATTATAATATCGAAACAAAATGAAATATAATCATTTTTTCATGTTCATTATTTTTGTTCCAAATGTATAACAATACCAACAGCATTCTTATATGAGTATACCCAGTATGCTGACTATTTTTAAGACTAGCCTTGTATATAATTCGGACTATTTTTTAGAAAGCCCTACCCAAATATAGTGTGAAGCCTCAACAACAAATTTATACCACACCCAAAACCTATGACAATATACGAAAAATGTTTGCTTGCACGAATGAAGATAAAGATATAAATACAGACAAACCTGATCAACCTTGTTTGTGCCAGAATTGCGCTATAGTGGGTATTCTGACTGATTCGCAGAAGAAGCCATTTGCCACTGAGCCTATTCCGGAACCTGTGACTAGCCAAGAAATCAAATATCGGAAGCCATCCAGGAAAAAATCTGTAAGAAAAAACATATACAAACCGTTCAAAAATTTATATCTATCACTTTTATTTTTAAACAAAATTTTAAACTCAAACACTACTTTAAAACGAGGAGTTTTAAAGTAGTAACGGACAAATCAATCAATAATAAACAGAAGTTTTATCTATACAGGATATTCAGAGTTAGGCAAATAAATATCAGGACTGATTTATTCCTGCCAAGGGGAAGGGATGGGGGGTGGTTTTTATAAGCGATATCAGAGCTGGCTGATGTCAAATAACCTAGGAAATCTGGCTCAGTTTTTTCAAAAACTTTGGACCGCGTAGATCTTGCAAGAAGTGAACGTGTGTTTTAGTTCGCGTCGAGAATCAAGATTCGACAAAAAGTTCGCTCCTCTTAAGGGTTTATGATTTCTAAAATTTCTAACTTTTTTTTAACTAAACTGAGAGCTTCCGTCAGGTTCTCAACCGTTATTTGATCTTTAGATTGAATTGGGTCAAAAAATCAGATTGTTTATTGTTTTACTCACACATTTCTATGAGCTCATCAACTGTCAACTCCTGATTGTGTGAATCTAGCAGTTATTGTACGTCCTCGCCATCCACTTCTAAATTTAATTATCTAGCAAGATCGACAACGTCTGCAATAACATGATCAATTTGATCAGCGGCGCTGGCGCTGATTCCGCCGGAGTTCAACTAGTAAAAAAAAATGGACACACTGTTTTTCCAGATACCATTTAAAGTTTTTTGTAAAATTGCATCCCAAGATTTTCCAATGATGTTCACGGCATCTAAATTGGCATTGTTTTACCTTATAACTTCATGGAAATGTGCAAATGATTGTCTCGTGTAATAAACTATAAATATTTTGATGACACCCTGGTCCTTCGGTTGAAACAAGCTGGTTGTATTTGATGGCAAAAATTCAACTTTCACTAATGGATCGAAATTAGTGAGTGTCTTGTGCATTGTTGATTAATTGCATCACCTTAAATGGGATTTGTTTGGATTAGTAATAATGTTTGACTTCGGGTATGAAGTGATGACCAAACTAATCCTCAAAAAGAAAGTCCCCAAGTTTTAGGATTTAACTTCCAAATCACGAGCAAATCAGCTTAATTTTTTTTATAAAGCTCCTGAACTTTCCATGCAATAAACTAAGAGAGGTTTTAACTTACAATCACCAGCTGCATTCACGCCAACCGTCCTGTCAATCGATCTTTGGAGGCCTTAAAACCTGGATAGGTTTTCTTCACGCGTAATAAAAGTTCTTTTATCACATCTTCCAAAACAATCCAGTCTCATCCACATTGAATACGGTTTAGCTGCTATAGCCACCTGCTACAGTCACCAGCTACATTCACGCCAATCATCACTGTTAATCGATCTTTGGAGGCCTTAAACCTGGATAGATTTTTCTTCCCGCGTGATAAAAGTTCTTTTATCGCATCTTCTTCCAGAATAATCCAGTCTCATCTACGTTGAATGCGGTTTGGCTGCTATAACCACCATCTTCTATCATAGCCTTGAGTTTCTCTGGATAGAGAGACTCTTTAACAGCAGA
Source organism: Cosmopolites sordidus (assembly GCA_031761425.1). Lineage (NCBI taxonomy): Eukaryota > Metazoa > Arthropoda > Insecta > Coleoptera > Curculionidae > Cosmopolites > Cosmopolites sordidus. The sequence continues at coordinate 512,808 of JARFXV010001087.1, read as the reverse complement.
GACGCGTTTACTCAACTTTAACCGCACTTGCCTGTTCTCCACTTTTCGCGATGCTATGCCAGACTTGAATCGGCTAAACCATCAGTTACTAGCTTAAAAGATTTCATCTTTGGACGCTTCCCTAGCTTCGTCTTTTAGTCTCTTAAAAATCAGCTTAGCTTGAGGGTACACTGTGTTCGAATCAACAGGACAGTTTATTATTTTTACTTGATTATTTATTAATTATTATTTCCATCTTAGCAATGTGCTATCAAATGTGTGCATGAAATTGAACAAATCCACTTTTTCAAATGATCCGTGAGGCTTACAAGAACGAAGCCATATTCAGAACACGTGTTTTTGAATGGCATAAAAGATTCAAAGGAGGCCAGGAAAATGTTGAAGACGAACAATGGTTTTGACGTCCGATCTCGGCCCGAACCGATGAAAATGTTGCCGAAGTGCGAGAATTTCTGAAATCTGATCATCGGTTAAGTGTTCGTTTGATGGCACAGGAGTTGAATTTACAGAAATTAACTGTGCATTCAATTGTAACCAATGATGATTTGCAAATGCGAAAGATGTGCACGAAGTTGGTGCCGAAGGTTTTGTCAGAAGAGCAGAAGGAACACCTTGTGACGATTTGTCGTGAACTTTTGAAACGTTTGGAGACCGATCCAAATGTTCTGAACAGAGTGATAACTGGTGGCCAAAACTTGGATCTTCGAGTACGATCCGGAGACCAAAAGACAAAGTTCTGAGTGGCACACAAACGCATTTCCTCAACCAAAAAAAGCTCGCATGAGAAAGTTAAAGGTGAAATCGATGCTCATTGTCTTTTTAATGCAAAAGGTGTTGTCCTCAAGGAGTTTGTGCTTACTGATCAAACAGTAAAGGGTAAATTTTACGCAGAAGTACACGAACGTTTAAGGGTCCACCGCGTCCAAAAATTCCTGGATTCCTGTCGTTAATTCCTGGATGCTCTACCATGGCAATGCTTCCAGTCACACGTCGCTAATTGTGAGGAAGACACTGGCCAAGTACAACATGGCAACGCTGCCCCAACGACCTTATAGTCCAGATGTGGCTTTTCCAGACTTTTTTGTTCCATCGGATCAAGAGGAGCCTGAAAGTTGAGGCAGTTCAAAAAGATTCGACGGAGTGCTTGGATAGCCTTGCAGTTGCGGACTTCCAAGGGGCGTATAAGGTCTGGAAAAACCACTGGCAGCGATATATTGATACAGGAGGGTTATATTTTGAAAATTATTAAGTTACTTTACTTATTTCTTTAATAAATGTTTTTTATGACCTATGTGATATCTAAAAAAGCGTGTGAGTAGTAAATATTCCTGTTCATATCTTCAACTTGCATTTGACAGCCCTGTGAGTGTATGCTGGGCAAGAATTATTTAATGTACTATTTGTCCAATATACTTTCTAACTGAGTCAATCAGAAATCAATAAAAATCTCTCCCAGAATAAATTTTGGAATTTGTCAACATTTTCAGGTGGCTTTCAAGCATGCGAATGATTTTCCATCAACGAGCACCGACCACCAACAATGCCATGCAGCAATCGATGTTCTATCAGCTCGAATCTCGCACTTGGAGAAACGAATAGCTATGCAAGAGGAAAGAGCCGTACCCAAAGACTATTTCAAGAAAATCATCACGAAACTAGTCAACCATCTAACCAAACTAACACATTACACCACTGAAGATAAAAATACGGTAATTAATAACAACAAAATTATCATCCATCACCATCAACCTTTAACTTTTAGCAGGTTTACAATCAAAGACGAAAAGATTCTTCGTCGTATGGCCAGTACAAGCCTCCAGAAAAGCATCATCGCTTCTTTGCCAATCCGGCTTTTGTTAGTAACACGTACAAAATTCCCGCTGAAAAGGAACTGGAACCTAAGGAGTGTACCTCAACAGATCCACCGAAATCTCCGAGTGAAGGTCTGTGGAAGTGGGGCGGTGAGGTTCTAACTTCGGGGCGTGATTTCAAGAACAAAGTAGTAATGCTGCTGGAGGAGACGTTGCAGAATTTGAAAAAAGGATGGGAGAAAGCAGAAGAAAGAAACAGGTAGCATTATTATAGGTATTATTCAGTGAGTCTCAGAGAGGTTACAATAGGGTATGTTCATGTTTGGCTCAAAGGTAAGTTAATCCATCCAAGTACAAACCGTGCCTTTTGTCGCTTAACTTCAACTATCGAATCGGAACTGATGTTCAACGTAGTCACTTTACAATTCAATGCATTTAGACGAACGACGTTCCAATTTTTTATAACCTTCACTATAATGAGATTTGTCCGAAGCGGCAAAAAAAGGAAGTGAACTTCGACCTCATCATTGAAAGTGAAGTTAATCTTTGTCCACCGAGCCAGATTTTCGTCTATGGGAATGGGAATTTTCTTTTGGGTTTTTCGTCACGATCTAAAACTCAAAAAATATCAAAAATATCTGTTCTTATGTAAATAACGAATCACTGGGTAAAAAACAAAAACAAAATAGAAACAAATTTCTCAATGACTCTTTTTCTGTAATAAATTTGCGTAACGGAACAAATTTAAAAAATATAAAAATGTCTAAAATAAATTCAAACGTTTGAACGTTAACGTTTCGGGAGGTCGTCTCCCATTTTCAGAACTAGTCTAAAAAATAAATTATATTAATTTTTATATATACTGAAATATAGATATTTCTGACACAATTAAAATTACAAAGAGCGATATATCTGACACAATTAAAAGAGTAGGAAATAAATACAACATAAGGACAACATTTAAAACAAAAAATACTCTTAGATCTATATTGACAAAAACCAAACCAAACAACACATAACAGAATCAATTCTTCTATTGCAACCTTTGGTGTGAAACACTAAACTTGAAGAGATTTACCACTTAACATCAAATCACTTTTTTTAAACTGCTCTAGGTACGTTTCGCTAACCATGTTAGCATCATCAGGAGATCATTTAATCTCATAAGATTTAATCTAAGATATATATATATATATATATATATATATATATATATATATATATATATATATATATATATATAATTTATTTTGTGGATTCGTTTTCAAAACGGGAGGAGAAGACTTCCCGAAACGTTAACGTTCAAAAGTTTGTATTTATTTTAGAAAAACCCAGCACATTTTGAAAATTTAATAAAGTGAATGTTGAACATAAAGTCGTATTTTTCAATTTATGTAGTAAAATGTTAAAATGTGTCGATATTTATGAAACCGTTAGATTTGGCCATAGGATATGTAAGAAAAAAACTGTTTATTATTTCAAGAGGAATCCAGAAATATAAAAAAATCAGGGGTTTTCATTGAAAAAATGTACGATGACATATGTCCAGATTTTCTGAGGGCCCCGGTATAACTAAAAATATAATTAAAATGTTTCCCTCTTAAAACAAAAGTTGACGTGTATCGACGTTTCGTATGAAAATAATTAGTTCTACCTGAAACTGGGGTGGCTACTTTTGAAATGCAAGCACGGTATCGGAATGCAAAATTATTATTTTTGATAATCAAAATATTTCAAAGTATAGTCAAAATGAATATAAGATTATTTAAATAAATAAGCAAAGATTAATATCTAAAATTTCCACTATATTTAAAATTGTATGTATAACAATTGTTTCGACGCACAGTGTCTTTTTCAAATTTTATTTATTGTTTTCAATGTTAAATATACACAATCCTAACGAACTTATGTCATTGTAAAGATTAAAACTACTTTCCAAACAATCAAATTCATCACTCTCTAAAATACCTCACTTACATCATTATAAAGTAATAAATACCAAATTATATCGTCGAAAAAACGATAAGTTCGTAAAATTTAGTGTCTTAAACAAACCTATAAATTATCTAAGATAATTTTAAGCTGTTCATTTTGTCAGCAAACAAAAACCTTGCCAAGCAGCCGAAGCTTATCAGCGAGGAAATATCCATTACAGTTTATCTAAGATTGTAATGTGTTTTTCGATTTTAGGAACGACGACTTGCAATCGTTGGTTGAGAAACTAAATTTGGTGAAAACGGTTGAGAACAAAGATCTGGAGAGTAGGGCGGGAGTCAAAGTTAAGTGCAAAAAAGAAAACGGAATTAACAAACAGTTTATATCAAGGATACCGCAAAGAAAAGGTAAGTAATCTTGATTTTAAGTTATGGACAGGATAAGTATGGTGAATACTGCAGAATCTCCGTATCCGCAACTGTTTGCTTCCATCGTTTTCCGCGGACAGTAGTGAACCACTTGCGGCACCCAAATAGTGCACCACCCAAATTTTCGGATATATAACGCAACATTAAAACAAACAAAAATCGAAGAAAAACCTTGTACCACATATAGAATAATATTTTTAGTGCGTCCGAACTTTCAATTTAAATTAAACAACCACCACATTAGATTACTGGAAACTATTTATTTTAAGTAAAATAACATTCAATGGCATTAATAATTCTAAACAATTTCGGACAAGTCCATAATTGTTCGAGTTATGTTGGCTTCCAAGGCGTCAATAGTTGCTGGTTTAGTGGCACAGGCCAAAGATTTAACATAACACCAAAGAAAATATTCTAAAAGCGTTAAATCACATGATCTTGGCGGCCAATTAACATGTCTGTTCTTCGAAATAATTTTCTCACCGAACTGTTCTCTCAATAAATCGATTGTTGCGTTGGCTGTATGACATGTAGAACCGTATTTTTTTCTTTATTTGGGTTTCTCGCCACGATCTAAAACTCAAAAATATCAAAAATATCTTTCTTTGAGACAAATTTCTCAGTGATTCTTTTTTGTAATAAATTTGCCTAACGAACAAAATTTTAAGAATATAAAGATGTTCTAAAAAAAATATACAAACTTTTAACGTTAACGTTTCGGGAAGTATTCTCCTCTCGTTTTCAAAACGAATCTAAAAATAAAGTATATTAATTTCTATAAATTATGGAAAGATAGAAAGTAAATATATTTTTGAGTCTGTCAATGATACATTGACAATTAGTTTTTAATGACATAGACATACTACCAAAAAAAGATATATATATATATATATATATATATATATATATATATATATATATATATATATATATATATATATATATATATATATATATATATATATAGGTGAGGTTTACCGTGTGATTGTGATTGTTTATTGAAATTCTTAAATGTTTTTAATTGTATTCTTTAGAATCGGGAACCATAGTAAATTTAAATCTACCGAATGCATAGCAATACAGTTATTTTTATTTAAATTAATCATAGCGGTTTCTTTTAATCTTCTGTATTTTGTTACCGATTCTTTTAAAACCGTTTTGGAATTATTCCAATTGATTTTATGACCCGATTTCCATGCGTGTTGACAAATTCTAGATTTATTAAAATCGCTCTGTACTTAAAAACCACATATTTTCAATTAGAAAATGATTATTATCAACAAACTTTTGGAATGGCAATGGGTTCTTCTCTTTTTCCCTTGATGAGTAATATCTTTATAGAAGAACTCGAGAATGATATATTAAATAAATCTCTTAAAAAGCTAATAATATGGTTTAGATATGTTGATGATATTTTTGCTAGCATTAGCGATCTAAATATTGTTTCAATCCAGCATAGCATTGACGATCTAAATATTTTTTTACAAGACATAAATTCTCGAGAGCCTACAATTAAGTTTACTTTAGAGATGGGGAAGGAAAATAAATGACCATTCCTCGACACTTTAATATTAAAACAAAACAACACATTAAAAACTACAGTTTACAGAAAACCGACAAACACAGATAGGTATCTCAATTTCTTTTCCAATCACTCAAAATCGGTCAAAATAGGAGTAATTAAAAGTTTATATGACAGAGCAAAACTTGTTTGTATCGACAGTGATACAGTACAAAAAGAAACAAATCACATAAAACACATTTTAATAAAAAACAATTACCCAAAAAATGTTATAGATAAATCGTTTAAAACTTTCGATACCAGACAAAACAAACAAGTTATTAATAACAATAATAATAACTTTCAAACAATTAACCTCACAATTCTTTATATCCGCGGTATTTCTGTCACAATTAAAAGAGTAGGAAATAAATACAACATAAGAACGACATTTAAAACAAAAAATATTCATAGTTCTCTATTAACAAAAACTAAACCAAACAACACACAACAAAATACCAAAAATGTGGTTTATAAAATTAAAAATAAAATGTGGCAAATTCTATATAGGTGAGACATCTAGACCGTTAGATGTTAAAATTCTTCTTAGAAAGAAGTTCTTCTTAAAAAAAGTTAAAACCTTCTTAGAAAGGACGATTTTAATAAATCTAGAATGTGTCAACACGCATCGGAATCGGGTCATAAAATCAATTGGAATAATTCCAAAACGGTACTGAAAGAATCGGTAACAAAATAGAGAAAATTAAAAGAAACCGCTATAATTAATTTAAATAGAAATAACTGTATTGATATGCCTTCAGTAGATTAAAATTCAATATGGTTCCCGGTTCTAAAGAGGAATACAATTAGAAACGTTTAATTATTTCAATACACAATAATCACACATTAAACCTCTATATATTTTTTGGTAGTATGTCACTGTCATTAAAACTATTATTGTTAATGTAAGTATCATTGACATACACAAAAAAACATATATTTACTTTCTATCTTTTTATAATTTATAGAAATTAATATACTTTATTTTTAGATTCGTTTTGAAAACGGGAGGAGAATACTTCCCGAAACGTTAACGTTAAAAGTTTGTATATTTTTTTAGAACATCTTTATATTTTTAAAATTTTGTTCGTTAGGCAAATTTGTTACAAAAAAGAATCACTGAGAAATTTGTCTCCGTTTGGTTTTTTGTTTTTACCCAGTGATTCTATATTTACATAAGAACAGATATTTTTGATATTTTTTGAGTTTTAGATCGTGGCGAAAAACCCAAAGAAAGAAAAAAATATATAAACCCGTCACAATCATTCAGACATTATGTAGAACCGTCCTGATGGAACCACATCTCCTCCAGATCAATACGATTCAAATTCGGAATTGAATAATCATTAACCCTCTGTTAGTCGCTGGTACAAAATGAGTTATATTGGTCACGGTGATCTGACAGATCTGTTTTTAGAAAACTTAACAAATTTTAAACTTTTTAGTCCTTATATAATAGACTGAAGTGTTTAAAATGATAAACAATTATCTAAACATTAGGTATTTTATTATGTAGTTACATTTTAAAACAATTGAAATTAAGTAAAACCTATTTATATATTACACAAAAGTGAATATACTATTATTACTTATAATTTATTATTAAAATTAGATTAAAGCTTTGACAAACAGCAAAAAAATAAAAGGAGCAATAAATAAAAGTATGTAAAAGATTATTTCTAAGGTGAATAAAAATTTTAGGGCATTTAAGGATTACAGGTCATTATTCGCCATCACTTGAAGAGTTGAATTAGAGGCAACTGGTCAGTCAAATTGACATCTCATTCTACAACGTTGCAAACAAAGCTGATTCTTGCATATGTGACACTTATATTTTGTGAGACACCTGCTTTTGTCTGATTTGCAAAATAAACAGTCAAACCCTTTTTGGGTCTTGTTTGTAGTTCATTCGAACTGGGAGTTTATTCTGGGACCATCCGAGATATGTGTAGGTAGTCCAGTATTATGTCTCCTTCGCCTATGCAGATGGCCTTGCATAAGTGAAACCGCAAATTGTCGTACTCTTTAATTTCAACTAAATTAGTTTGTCTCGCATCTCGTGATCTAGAAAATGTGTAACAATTTTTGTTAATGTATTTATTAGTACATTCTACTATTATATTCAAAATTTTGCTATCGAACTACAGAAACCAAAATCAAGAACTGAATTCACATGAATGTTTTGTGGCCCATGTCTATTTGCTTGATTGTATTGTGTTTTTTCCACTTCTACGTATTTATAATTTTTTTGTTTCTGTTTTGTTTCTGATTTGGTGAGCACAATAATAATTCTCAACCCCATCTAGATCAATTTCGCAACCAGACTCTTCTTCATCACTTTGTACAATATTTACTTCCCCATAAACATCTTCATCTGTGTCAGTCTCTTTGTCGCTAGGGCCTAAAATTTCCTCATCTTGGTCGTTCAGCATGCGAATGATCTCATCTACATGAGCTACATTTTCCAAGGAGATCACTTCTTTTTCCATAGTAGGTAATTTAGGAAAATACAAAATTAGTCGCGCTGATCTGTGGAATCCGATGCCTTTTTTACTGTCACAGATACAAAATAAAATACCATTGTAGGATATATTCTTATTTATACATACTAGAAAAATAATTAATTAATTAAATTAGTTAAAAATTTGAATACGAGAATCTTACTATCTCGATCTCAGTGATCTGGTAAATCAAAAGTACAAATTTATGACTTGACGAACGTGAAAACACTGCTGCCTCACTCCACTTAAATAGTTAGGGAGCTCCTAGAATTATAAACTCATAATTGCCAACCTAAGGAATTCTGCAAAACAAAATATCCTTTTCTGATCTCTCAGATCGGCCGCGAATAACGGAGGGTTAACCATCGCTCTGTAACGATCCCCATTTACAAATTGATAAATGGGGATCTTCATCAACGATGCCAGACACAGTAACGATATTTTCTTAGAAACACACAGTTTTTTTTTGTCTTGTTTTTGTATGAACAGCGTAAAATACCTTTAGAATTTCTTGATAATTCGGCGAATACATTGCTCGGTTGGGCAATTATGTCCGCCATAAAATACTCTATATGTTTGGCGCACAGACCACTGATTTTGATAATAAATTTTGATGTTAGACTTTCCATGATGATTTTCCAGACATTTGATGTGCCATGATGATTGCCATGATGCCATTTGTCATGATGACATTTGCCATGATGATTTAAAAAGCATCCCTATCGGAAGTTCGGACATACTAAAAAGATCATTCTTTATTATTCATACAGTGTGTCCAGGTTAAGGACTTACCACCCCTTTAAATTTTTTATTTCTGGACCGATTTTCATAAACTTTCTTTTGTTGGTGAAAGTACATGTAATTATTAGAAAAATTATAATAAAAATATCTCAAATATCTAAAACACCCACTAATTTGGAACAACCATAAAAATCGGTACAGTTTGGTTTAAAGTGGTGATGGTCAAGAATCCATTGTTAGCTTTTCTCTAAAAAAAGCCCTAATAGTACTTCTCGAAAATGGGAGTCATAAAAGTTGACGTAGTTAGCTATGATATTAGCAAAAAAAAACATGTGATGCACTCTCTTAATGCCGTTTTTCGAGATCTATCGAATAAAATATATATCGAAATAAAAATTTTAAAGGGGTGGTAAGTCCTTATCCTGGACGCAATGTATATAATTACATATAAAGTATGCAGATAAGGTAATGAAATGTATGGCGTTGCGTTTAATATGGCCCTACAATTGGCTTTCCCTAGGAGGCGCGACATCTGATGCGTTTTTAGTGCAATTTTAAACTCCCTAGAGCGATTTGGTGATCCATAACGGATGTTTCTATTCGGTGCGCTATCAGCTGTTGTGTTCAGACTTGGGCACCATATGACAGAAACTTTACAAAACTTCAACAGGGCCTGTGGAAATAGAGTTTTCTGAAGGGCCCAGGTTTTCAAATGATTTAAGGCATTCTCAGAAAGTCGAGACGCGATTAAAGATGAATCTCGCAGCGGATGGCCTTCAACTGCAAGAAATGATGAAAATTGTTCACAGAATCCTGGATCTTGTGCATTCTGTTCATCGGTTGATGGTCACAATGATCGGAGAATAGTTTACATTTTACCAATGAACTGGGGATGAAGAAAATCTGCAAGAAAATGATTACGAAAAATCTTTCGCAGGATTCAAAGGACAGCAGCAGGAAACGTCTAAAGCAAAATTTGATAACGCACTGTTGTCCAAACATTATTCGAATGTAGTGTCATTATTGATAAATTAAATAACTCTATTCATACGATGGTGATGGTATAAACCGGAATTGTACAATTACTTTTCTCAGCCAATCACTGCGGACTGTCAGTGTAGATCGTTGCAGTGCAATGTATTAGGAGTCGGGGAAACGCTCGGTGAGCTGTTTCACTCAGTTCTTTTGTCAGAACAGCTTTTAATAAAGTTTTTAACCAAGAAAGGCGTTAAACCATCTGAAATATTAACTCAGTTGAAGGTTCAGTATGGGGATGATACCCCATCTAAAACCCAAGTATTTGGTTAGACCAAGAAGCTTAAAAGTGGGCAAGAAACTATGGTAAATGTAGCTCATAATCGGTGTCCCGGGGCAAGTGTCACTGCTAACAACATGGGTGTAGTTCACGACCTTATCGAAGGTAACCGGCGGCTCACAATTAATGAAATTACTTTAAAGATGGGCATTAGCTTTGGAAGTGCTCAAACAATCATCAGAAATTATCTTGGCTTCAATAAAATCTGTGCCCGATGGATTCCGAAGTTGTTAACCGAAGATCAAAAAATATCCGATTGCAAATCAGTAAGAGACTTCTGAATTGATTTTGGTCGGAAGACGAGACTTTTTTAAAGCTTATCGTGACATGTGATGAAACGTGGGTGCATTATTACACTCCAGAATCAAAAACGGCGAAGCAAAGAAGAAATCTGCCTTGTAAAAGCCAAAACCCGTCTATCGGCCGGTAAGGCTCTCACGACCGTTTTTTTCCGACTGGAAGGAAGTTTGGTTGAATCATTTTCTACATGATCGACCTACGGTTAATGCTGCCTAACAAAATCCGCTTGCAGAAGTAAAAGACGCGGTGTCCAGAAAAATCCTCCTTCTCCATGACAACGTCAGGCCACACACAACAGTTTTGACGAAGGAAAAACTGAAGAATATGCATTGGAACACCTTCCATACAGCCCAGATTTGTCACCCTGTGATTATTTTTTGTTTGCGCCCTTGAAAAATGCACTTGCAGGGGTACGATTCGACAACAATCAAGATATTGAGGACTTCGTGCGCAATTGGCTGATGACTCAAACTCAAAAATTCTATGAGCAATGAATTCACGAGCTTCCAAACCGCTAGGGAAAATGTGTAGAGCGAGGAGGAGATTAGGTCGAAAAATGAAAAAATGTTTTTTTGTATTATTTTATAAATAATAAATATGTATAAAACAATTCCGGTTTATATTTGATTCACCCTCGTATACGTCATATACTTTAGAAATTGTACAGTTAATATTAAACAAAATAATTATGACTAAGACTGGTCATATCTTATCCATAATTACGATAAGTCATTATGATCAATGTTCCTAGTTGAAGACGATCCAAAATAGATTTTGCCGATATTTTTAACTCACGTATTTCCGTAAATCTTTTTAAAAAAGGTCCAAGTGTTAATGTGGCATATGTCAATCCTCAAGTGACGCAATGGCCCGAAGACTCGTCCGCCTCATTCCGAGTAGAATCAACTGATGGTGAGGTGCGCAAAGAAAAAATGACCGAACAGCTAAAGAAAACCCGTAAGTTAAACTTTTTCGATTTATCTATTAGATGTTAAACTCAATTTAGAGTATTTTCTTTATTTCATTCAAAATGTATTAACAACAAAATCACTCAGTCGATAGTAAAAATACGAGAGTACACAGAGAAGGCGTAAGTATAACCAAATGATGGATGGATATTTATCAAGTGGATATTTATCAAGTATGATTCGTAAGATGCCATGATGCGAAGTTCCGTAAGCGTGCATTTAGTTGCTTGTCATTTTGTTCATGTCGTTGCTGTTTATATGTCCTTCGCCTGTGCCTGTGACTGTGCCATGTGTCGCCATCAGCCACTGACAGAGTTAGTAAACAGCTCTGTGTTGTTTTTAGGTTTAACTTGTAAACTCCATCAATAAGTTCAGCCTCCGCAACTAAATCACCTAATTTGTTTCATATACGGCATATGTTGGATTCGAAGACGATATTGTTTTCATTTTTGTTAATCTCGTTTTTCGCCACGATCTAAAACTCAAAAAAAAATCAAAAATATCTGTTCTTATGTAAATAAAGAATCACTGGGTAAAAAAACCCAAAAAAGAGAAAAAAATATATGAACACGCCCCAATTATTTAGTTAATACTTGTGATCCCTACGTCTCCCAGACATAAAAACGAATTTTTGTCGCATTCGCAACGATAATATCTGGCACAGTCGATGAAGACCGCGATTTTTTTAACCAATTCTCGTTCGCAGTTGCATATGCATACTGGCTCCGGAATCCACGTACCAATCACTTTTACTGAAGTTTCCGTTAAGAAAAACAATGTTGAAAACGTTAGTCTGTTTCTTCTTATCTAGGTTTCCATATAAAAGTGGATATTGATTACGATAATAACCAGTTTCCTGACATTTGTAACAGGTTATTGTTTTCGTCTTTTTGACGACGAAGTTTGTAATCCATGTTTGCTAGTGTTGCCATTTTTACTTTTCTTTTTGAGCCAACTCACTTCGACAGATTCCATATACAATAGTTTAGTTTTAATTGAATAGGCCGTTATTTTTATTCTAGGGTGTTCGATGGCCATGGTTATAGGCGTAAACCGTTCTACAGTACCGGAAAGCATCAATGAACCAACCTATTCATTGTTTATTTCGAATCCCGTGCTAGTTAGCCGTCGTGAGGTTTCCACTATTTGCGTCAAGTAATTCGTTATATTTTCACATTTATCTAATCTGGTTGATATCAAATGACAAAGCAAAGTAATCCTTCTCGAAAATCCCGAATCGTCGAACAAAGACTTCACTGTTGTCCACAAAACCCTTCGTCGTATTTGCATGCTTTATGTGCACAAATAACGATGAATCGATCGTCAAAATAAGTTTTACGCGTGCTTTTCAATCTGCCGCGTCTCCTGCTCCAGCAGCGTCAGGAGTTTTTAAGTATCAGCAAATTTTCTAGCGCGAACGCCCAATCGTCGTAATTCTCGCGACCTTTTCTCACCAAACCACGCCTTTTCACATTGTAAACATTTCGTTAGGAGTATTCCACAGCATTTTACAAGATATTTTAGGTATGTAATGTCTGAATGATTGTGGCGTGTTCATATATTTTTTTCTTTTTTTCTTCTTACCCTCCGAAACGTTAACGTTAAAAGTTTGTAATTTTTTTTTTATAACATTTTTATATCTTTAAAATTTTGTTCGTTAGGCAAATTTATTACAAAAAAGAATCACTTTTTTTTGCTTTTACCCAGTGATTCTTTCTTTAAATAAGAACAGGTATTTTTGATATTTTTTGAGTTTTAGACAGTGGCGAAAAACCCAAATAAAGGAGAAAAAAATATTTTAGGTATTCCGTTTGATAAATGAACGAATTATTCAACGAGTGTTGAAGCTTATTTCAATACGATTTTACTAGATTTTTTCAACGTTTTAAACAGTTATCAAACTAGTACTATATATTTTTGTAAAACATCTTAACAGTTCTTATTCACTCCAAAATTGGCATTTGTATATAGTATTTAGCAGTTGCACAGCATATACAAATTGTTCAAATTTATTACAAAAATAATTTTGGGCTATTATGCTGGAACCAAAGTGTGAATGACAATCCAGAACAAGAATTTGGACTTTCTTATAGCACTACATGAAATATTCTTCATACAAATTTGTATTACAAGGCGTATAAAATTCAATTAAGCCAAGCACTCAAACCAAATGACCGTCATTGCGTGCAGATTGGGCTTTAGAGCAACTTAAAACAGATCCATTATTTCATGACAAAATCATCTTCAGCAATCAATCTCATTTCTCATAATTTTTTTCAATCTCATAAATAAGCAAAATTGTCACACTTGAAGACAATGAATGAAGAAAATCCGCATGCTGTTCTTGAAATACCTCTACATTCACGAAAATTAAAAATTGGGTGTGGTTTATGGTCTGAAAGTGTAATTGGGCCGTAGTTATTTGAAAACGAAAATGAAATGCAGTTATTGTCAATGGAGAATGCTATAGATAGATGATTACTGATTTTTTCTGCCATTAATTGGATGATTTTGATCTGGATAACATGTGGTTTCAACAAAATGCTGCAACATACCATACGCTTCGTGACACAATCAATTTATAGAGAGGAATGTTTAATGGCCACGTAATGTCAAGAAATGCCAATGTTACCTGACCGTCAAGATCACATGCGATATAACCCCATTGAACTTTTTTTCCTGGAATTATGTGAAATCATTCAATGACTCAATCACTCAATGACCTTCAAACCAACATTATTCGGGTCATTGGTGAAATAAATGCCGATGTATGTAGCAAAGTGATCAAAAATTGGTATTCCAAATTTTTTTATAAATCCAAAGGCGGTCATTTACATTAAATTATTTTTAAATAAAAATGCCATTAACCATATCTGAAATAAAATAAAAAATCACAAATTAAAAACATATAGCTCTTATTTGATGAATTTTCATCTTTCTTCGAGCTTTTGGAAACATTTCATTGTCTTCATAATAATAATGTATTGATATTGGGCGACTTTAACGTGCCGAATCTTTGTGAGGATAGTATTCCCGATCAGAAAGCAGAAATATTATCTAATTTTATTAATTTCCTTGGTTTTAAACAATATAATAACTATCGCAACACACATCATAAAATATTGGATCTTATTATCTCAAATATCCATTGCGAGGTCTCTAGAGTACTGTCACCGTTGGTTAATGAAGATAGTCACCATCCTTCCCTCTCCATCTTCTTCGCTTCTAACTCCAATGAGCGGCGTGTGTTTCCGGCCAACAGATCCCAATTCAAATACAATTTTAGAAAAGCAAATTTTTTGTTGCTTTATCAGAGGGTTTTAAATATAGACTGGTCAGATTTGTATGTTATAAGTGATGTGAATAGGGCATGCGAGTTTCTGTATGGGAAGATATTCGGTATTATTGATGAATGTGTGCCCCGATCTATCATCCGTAAGAGAACATTTCCGGTGTGGTTTATACCCGAGATAATAAAAGCCATAAAGCGCAAGCATAGACTATTCAAAAAAAGGAAAAAGTCAGATTCGCAGCCTTTACGGGAACAATTCAATGTGCAACGAACTTCTGTTAAGAAAATGATAAACACGGCCCACAGAGTCTATCTAAATAAAGCTGAGAATTCGATATCTGATGATCCTTCATCATTTTGGACTTACGTCAGGGCAAGGGTTTCGTCGAATTCCCTTCCTGAATTGCTCACAGACGGAGACTGTGAGTACTCAGACCCTAACGATATTGTCAACGCCTTTGCAAAGTTCTTCAGCGGCGTTTATAGACCTCCGACTGATCGGAACATGACCCCACATAGTGATAATTCCAGCTCACAGGTAACACTCGACTATTTATCTGATGATATGATAATGAGGGCACTGAAAAGATTGAAGAAACGGTTTGTTTGCGGACCTGATGAGGTACCGTGTTTTTTTGTCGGAGATTGTGCTCCTGCGTTATTGAGGCCGTTATCTTTTGTGTTTAATTTGGCAATTTCAACCAGCGTGTTCCCAAAAGTGTGGAAGGCAAGAATCGTTCCGATCTTTAAGAAGGGCGATCGTTGCAGTATCTTAAACTACAGACCTGTGTCGATTTTGTCGCCTTTTGCTAAAGTATTTGAGATGTCGGTTTATGCGTGCATATTCAGTCAAGTTAAGAGTGTGATATCATCGAGGCAGCATAGATTTTTTGCTGGTCGGAGTACGATTAACAATTTGGCTTGCTTCGCTCAGTTTGTTGGTCGGGCTTTGGATGATGGTGGACAGGTCGATACGGTCTACACTGACTTCTCTAAGGCCTTTGATCGAATGGATCACTCCATCTTGCTGCATAAATTGGCAAATTTTGGATTCAGTGACAAACTTATACTATTATTTGAGTCATATTTGAGCGATCGAGTGCATTACGTTGAGGTACGAGGTTATAGATCACCTCAATTTACCGCCACGAGTGGGGCCCCACAGGGCAGTAATCTTGCTCCCCTTATTTTTGCACTATTTATTAATGATATAGTAACAAATGTTTCAAGCAATATTTTAATGTACGCAGATGATCTGAAACTATATAGAAATATAAATAGCAACGCTGACTGCTTTATGTTGCAGAACGATATTGAGGTTATTGAAGAATGGTGCAACATCAACAACTTGCCGCTGAATTTTAGCAAGTGTTATATCATGTCATTTGCGAATATCCAGAATGTCACGCATTTTGATTACAACCTGAATGGTGCAATTATTGAGAGGGTCCGGATGTTCAGGGACTTGGGAATTGTTTTTGATACTAAAATGTCTTTTTCATCTCACATTAGCCACATTGGGAGTAAGGCAATGAGAATGTTAGGATTCATCTTTCGGAACTCGGCAGATTTCGTGAACATAAATACACTCAAAACTCTGTATCACAGTTATGTGAGATCAAAGTTGGAGTATGGTGCTGTAGTATGGAACCCTTTGTATAACAGATACAAATTGCAACTAGAAGGTGTCCAGAGAAAATTCGCTAAGTTTTTAGCATTCAGACATGATGGAAGATATCCGACGAGACATATAGATCAGAATAGTCTCCTGTTGAAATTTCAAATATCATCGTTAGTTAGTCGCCGAAAATATTTACTTCTTCAGTTCATCTATAAATTGTGTAGATCCCTCATTGACTGCCCTGAACTTCTATCTGTGGTGGGCTTCCACGTGCCTTCGAGGTGTATCAAATCCTGCCCCACCTTTCATTTACCCTATGCTAGAACCAACTTCATGGTCAGGACACCTCTGTTTCAGGCCATGAAGCTCTTCAATGATCTGGGCTGCGATGTTGACATTAATAACGTATCTGCAGATCGGTTCACGAGGTTTGTCGCCTTGAAGCTGTTGCAATAATCGATAATAAATTGTAGGGATCGTTGTTGTAGCTTTATTTAAGTCTGTTATATACGCATTGATTTTGTCTTGATTTTCTTTTTTTTTTGTTGCTTTTTTTTTTATAAATTGTCTCAAATGGATTTATTCTGTCAAACAATAAAGGTTATTATTATTATTATTATCTAAGTCTGTTATTATATAAGCATTGTTTTTGACTTGATTTTATTTTTTATCTTTGTTATTTTTTTTTTTGTGAATTGTCTCATAAATGGATTTATTCTGTCAGACAATAAAGATTATTATTATTATTATTATTATTTGATAACCCTATATAACAGTATACCTGTGTACCTATGTATCTGTTAACAAAAAATGAAGTGAATAACAAAAAATAAAACACATGTCCATTAGTGGGTGGAAATATCTCAAAATCTCCGGAGAAAGCAAAAATGATTCTATATATAGGAAAAGTTATAGCTACGATTTTTTTGAATATCGTCTACATGTTCTTTTTGTTTTTCTGGTATTCTAGTTCCCGTCTCAGACAATTTTCTAAAATATTCTATCTTTCCATTATTTCATCTTCCTCCGTAATTACATTTCCGTTCTTGTCTTTTATATTCATCATACTGTCCTCATTTTTTCGTGTTAGCTGCTTTAAAGTTCCGTAAAATAACTTTTGATTTTCTCTGTAGTTTTCAGTTCATCTTTTTGCCAAATATTATCCATGATTGTTGCTTCGCTTTCTTCACTTCTATCTTCTTTTCGTTTTCTTTATATATTTCGAGATCTTCATCTTTTTTTGTATCCAGATATCTTTTCCATTTTTTATTTTTGTCGTTAATCTTCCTTTGTAATTCCTTTATCTATCATTTGGTTTTCTTCATATTTTTATTTACAATTTTTGTAGTTTCACAACCTTCCTTTGCGGCCTCTAGTATTATATCCAAAAAAACCCATTTTTCTTGCATCCCTCTCCCTTCTTCTTGCTCTTCAAATTGCCCTATTTATTATTTTTTGGCATTTTCTCTAGTAACTCGTTTCCTTGAGCCTATAACTTTTTATTTTCTCCTTTACAGTCTTTCTTCTTTTATCTGATTTTTCTTCTTTCTTCTTTTCTATGTCCATCTGCACCAAATAATGACTCCTCCCGATCTTCGCTCATGTGGTCACTTTCACATCTCCATTTATGTTTGCTTATCAGAAAAAATAGTCTATTATTGATTTTCCTCGCCTTTCCGGTTCTACTCTAGTAGAACTATTTATGTATGTATTTATGTTGTGTGTAGTGTATTGTTGTTCTCTATAGATAGTTCTATTATTCTGTCCCTATTATTATTTATTATCCTTTCTCCTTCCCTTCCCATACATTCCTCCACTCGCTCCTTTTGATCACCGACACATCAGTTCAGGTCACCCATAATCAACACCCCATCAACCATTTAATTCTGTATTTTTTCAAAAAATATATTTTTCTTCTTTTCCTGTGTTCTGATTCTCTCCATATTCTACGATTACTGTCCACAATTCCTCACCCATCAACCTTAAAATTATCGCCATTAATGTTACTAACATATTTCAATCTGTTACTAACATATTTCTCCTTTATGATATATTTAAAAATGTCTGGTACTATTATCAATCCCACTGCTTCCCTTGCTCACTCCTCTTCTTCAACCCCCAACCATAACATCCGATATCCCATATGTATCTTCTTTATTCCATTTCCTTTCATTTTTGTTTCCGAGATTCCCAGGATTTCGACATTTTGACCAGGCTTTTGACATTTTCTCATCTTTTCCACTAATTCCTCTTCCTTTTCTCCAATACTTCATTCGTTTCGTTCCCAATCTCATATTTATGTATTCCTCTTTTTGATCTGTTTCTTTACCCGCTCGCTTTTTGTCAGCAAATATCAAAAGTAAATTTCTGAGATCACGACTTCTTCCATTAATTGTAATTTGCACATTTTAAAAAAGTAAATGTACTATTCAATTGCAGATAAAATACACTTTCTAAAAATACTACAAAACACGAATACGTCTGATCGGTATCGTTTGTGGCAAAGCATTTACAATCGAGCCATAGACAATCACCAAAACAAGAAGGACACCGTCACTGTACAAATACCAGATCCAAAAGACCGAAGAAAAATGATACCTATTGACTTCACTATCGAGGATTTGGAAAAATTACTGACCAGCGTCAAAGAACCCAACAGGTAGTACCCCGCATATGTTTTGTTTTGTAAAATTGTCGTCTTGATTCAAAGAATAAAATGTTTTTGTCCATGCAAACATTTTAAGTTGTTATTTTTGATATAGGAGGAGGATACTCTCTCGTTAATAATGCACTATTTAATTTTGATATAAAACAGAAATATTTTGAAAAACTGACGTGTTTTGTATTACATCAAAGTAAAGAAATCATTATGTATTACTATTACATTTATTATCAACAACAATAATAATTATTGTAATGGTATCAGAGAAACTTTTCTGAAAAATAATAGTGGGTCATTTAAATTGTACATTATTGACATGAAACCAGTTATTAGGAAATATTTTCTATATTAAATTAATAAGTTATTAACTAAAAATAATCGTGTTAATATATTTTTATTATTATATATAATATATCTGAATATAACATGTTTTAAAAGTATATATATGTCTATTTCTTCTTCCTTTTAAGTGGGGGGTCTAGTTCACACATTCTACGTAAGAAAGCTACAAAAAAATCAAATTAATAAAGTGTTTTCCAATAAGAGTGCCAGAACTTTAAAACGTAACAGTGGCAATACTGTTTGAAATGTAAATATCACTAATAAACTGCTGTGTTCAGCACATTATGTCAATTTTCTAAGGAAAGATACACGATTCCACAGCGCATAAAAATCGGAAGTTTAAAGGCTAACCTCAGTTTGGGGAAAAATAACACAGACCAACAGTTGTTTTTGTGCCGGGGTATTTGGGGCTGATTTCATACGAATTTGATGCCTTGCATTCAAATAGGACATTAATTTTTGCCTAGGAGCTCAAATTTCTGAGATATAACATTTTAGTGAAATATACATCACACTATTATAAGTTAAATCCATGGATCAAATGAAAAACTAAAGATTGTGAATTTGTATTATTATACTATACAAAGTTAGAGGAAAAAATCATCGTTGAAACCAACTAGTCCCTGAACAATTCAAAAGCTACTTTTCCGTGAGATTCTTGAATATATTTTAGAACAGTCCTTTTTTAAACTCCAGCAGTAATCTGCCATCATGTGCGTATCCCATCTTCCTTGGTAGCGGTCCTCCATAGTTTTAATATTTAATTTAATTAAAACGGTTTAAGTGGCTAATTAAATAGTGCACCTTAATGCTCATGTAATACATTCAAGGGATCTGAAACTATTAACCATCTTGTTTACCAGTTCAACATAGTTTTCAGCTTTGCGTTTGCCAAGAAAATTTCCGACAACTGCAACAAATAAAGTCCAGACTTTTCGCTCAGCCTCATTCATCGAATTTACGATCCTTAATGGGTTATCTTATTTGTGGGCCGTCAAATATTCCTGCTTTAATTTTTTTGGTATTCAACTAAGGCATTTTCCCGCTCTGTTCGGCCTCTCTAAGGACACTCTTTTTTATCCCAGTGGTGTTTGGTTTTTGCTATCCCAGAGGCACAAGGAGTAAGGATATTTGATGTGACCACTTTGCTGTCCAAGGAGAAAGTTTACCAATTTTAAGTTCACACACATCACCCATTGATATTCACGACACTTTATCTTCTCCAAGACCAAAGCTCATATTCTGTCTTTGTCATATTCTTCGTTCATTTTCGTTTAGTTTCATTTCACGGAGTGCTAATGTCAACGCCTCCAAGATTATATGATCTCACGCCCTTAGATTGTTTGTTCTTTAAGATAAATTAATTATTACCGTATTATTGCTTGTAGTTATCATGGTGCCTCATTTTAAAGTCCTGACACTCTTATAAGCCCTTCATAAACAAAATATCTCAAACAACTCATCAATTTAACTTACGATCATATTCTATTTGTCCTTCGTCGTCTTCTTCATCCAAACAGTCCTCGAATAATTCATCCACTTGAGCGTCTGTTAATTTCTCACCTAAAATAAAAATATGTTTCCTTCATGTTGTTATATTCTGTATGTACTAAGCCCAATTATAATAAGTATAGTTTACACCACTAATTTATTAGAGGTCATAGGTCAATAGAACTGAAAAATCATGTCTATTTTTGCACAGTGTATATTTGTTTAATAATTGGATATGTTTCAGTTTTGCGATCATTATCAAAAAATTTACAAAATTGAAGCAATAATTTCCACGAGAGGCGTTCGAGACGCTGTTGGCCTGGTAAAGAAAACCTTTTTTAACTAGTCACCTTGCAATTCAGTACATTTAAACCGATGATATTCTAACTTTTTAATATCCTCAGTATAATCTAACTCACCAAACTAAGCGATTGTGTCATGTTCGGAAAGGCTTCAGTGGTCGGTAATATAAGAATTTCTAGGTTCTCGGATAAAATCGCGTTTTAGATTTGTAAATCTCGACGTTTCGGCTTCCACTTTGCAGTCATTATCAAGACGTCGGGACAATCTAGTTGATTTGCCCCGAGGTCTTAGTCTGCCTACTCCCCAGGATTTCCAACTAGAAAAGAGACGTGGAAAAACGGCCTCTTCATTAATAAGTAAGATTGTGGGTGCGGCGCTAGGTTGAGGGGTGGGATAAGACGGGAGGTGGAAGTTTGATTGGAAGGGTTTTGGATGGGCAATTTGGAAATAAGGGGTTCCCATATATTTGGAACTCTAAAACCGTCGTCCCTCTGGTTTAGACAGTCTGGGTGTTTTTCGATCTCAATTGTCTCACGAATTATGCGGGGTTTATAGGAATATAAAGGTGCGATTACTTTAGCCTTGTCAAAATCTATTTTATGACCCGTTTGGATATGATGTTCTGCTAGAGTAGAGAAGAGATCTGATTTTCAGACGACGCGAAAATTGCTCGTATATGCGATTTTGTATACGTCTGTTAGTTTGGTCGATATATGATTGGGAGCAGCCAGAACAAGGAATCTCATAAACACCATGTGACTCTTGTGGAATATTACATTTCACTAGCCTGAGGAAACTGGATATATTTCCTTCTGTTGCAAATATCCTTTCGATCTAACGGAATCTGAATAGGTGGCAAATCTAATCGGTAACTCCCTTGATGTATGGTAGAAGAACTTTGGGGTTTTAGAACAATTCTCTAGTTGATTGGTGTCATCCACCAATTGTTGTTGCCTGAACTTTATCAAGATGCCTTTTTATTTGACGCCGGTCATAGCCATTTTGAATTAGTGCCGTTTCTAGGGAATTAAGTTCTGTTTGCCTATGTTCATTGTCCAACAATCTTAAAGATCTTGTGACTAAAGTTTGGACCACCAAATTTAATTGAGATGGATGATGATGTGAATTCGCATTTAAAAAACGGTTGTTTGTTTGGACCATCGAATTTAATTGAGATAGATGATGATGTGAATTCGCATTTAGAAAACGGTTTATGTGGGTAGGTTTAAGATAGACTAAGTAGAAGTTCAGGAGCTTTAGTTCGGTCTTTTTAATATTACAACGTCAAGAAAAGAGAAGAAATAATTGTTTTCGGTATCCATTTTAAATTGGATCTGATGATGTATAGTATTCAAATACGAAAAGAACGACTGCTTGAGTTTCAAAATGTTCTATAAAAATATTGGCTATAACCGGAGAAAAAGGGGAGCCCATAAGAGCTCCACGAAACTGTTTAATGAATCTATTTTTGAAGATGAAATATGTATTCGACGTGTTTGTTTTTGAGAATGTCTAGGGTTTCTGGAAGGGGGATGCCTATAAATAACGAGACAATATCAAAACTAACAAGAATGTCACTTTTGAAAATAGTGTGCCTTTAAAGAAGACCAATGAAATGTTGTTGAGTTGCCGTTAAATATCTTTACTAATTTGTAAGCTGGTGAACGACATGCGCTGACAATGGAACGAAAAGAAATGTCGGTTTTATAGATTTTTGGGAGACGTGTATTTTTGGGATATGAGAATATTTTTTACCCCTAAACCGAAACTTGAATGGTATTAATCTGGAGGAAATATATCTAGAGGAATCTATTTATTGAGGGAACAAAATTATTTCGAGAAACGGGCCTGTTAATTGGCCACCAAGTTTTTGTGATTTAATGCCTTTAGATTATTTTCTTTCGGGTTATGTTACATCTTTGGCCTATGCCGTTAAACCAGCAACTATTGAGCCAACATAACTCGGACAATTGTGGACATAAGACCTCAACTGCTTGAAAAAGTGGTTAGAAATTGGATTGAGAGAATGCGCTTTGTCAGAAGTAACCGCGACGGACATTTTTCCAAAATTGTTTTCAAACATTAATGCCAGTGAACGTTATTTCACATAAAATAAATAGTTTCAAGGTATCTAATTTGGTTTTTTTATTCGAAATTAAAGTTCGGACGTAACAATTCGTACAATTGTGACGAGTAAAAAATTACTCTATATAAGAACCTACTGTCGTACAAAATCCAACATTTGAGGCATAGCCTTGTTTTCGCCTCTCAACCTAAAAAAAATGCGATAGAAACCCAGTACTGCTTTGAGTGATTTTGGATGATAGTAGTGGTTCATACCAGTACTTGTAAAAAGTAGTTCTAAAAATTTCGAACTGGTAATTTTGACTTGATTGCAGAACATCTGTATTCACCGGAAAATGTTACGTAGCCAGATTGTTGGTAAAATATAAGATTAAATATAAGGTTAAATATTAAAGAGTATTACCACTGAATCCTAACTCAGCCATTCCAAAACGCAGAACTCCTCCAAAAAATCACAAATCCAGATAATTATAATACTATTACAAATTCAAAACCCAGGACTTAATTTTACAGAATATCTTCAAGTTGAAAATTGACTTATTTAAAAAAATGGTGCGTTTCTTGTATCTCAAAATATCTACAATAGCTATCAAATCAGTTACCCAGAGCAAGCAACATATGTGGTAATTCTCCAGCCATCATATGACCATCTCCGGCTTTGTCGTATAACTTCAAACATTCAATAAAATCTTCGTAGCAACCCTCATCCTTTTTCTGTTTCTTGAGCTCTATAATGACAGGAATTACCTCTTCCAGCTTCATTTTTTTCTCTCCTAAAACACAATCCATTTACCAGATGTCATTTAAATTATTAATGAAAGACCTTCTTTTTTGGTAGCACCCAATTTTTCCAAGGTTTCCAAACTTGGATTGCAGTTCATGGCTCTGCACACCATACCCAAGTCTATGGCATCGATGATCCTTTCGTTACCACCGTACACCTCCATGGCGAAGTCCAAAGCTGAAATGATTGAAGTCAAATTGATAAATTACGAGTAAATTTTAAAAAAATCCTACAAGAAGTGTCAAATAAATATTTGGAGGTCATAACCCAAAATTTAATTCCATTAGAATAAGTTACTTTCTAAAATCATGGAAAGTAAGCTAAATTGTGATGATTCCTAAGCCAAGCAAACAACTTGAACAGGTCAAACGCTACAGATTAATAAGCCTATTACCAATATTATCTAAAGTTCTTGAGAAATTATTCTTTACGAGACCCAAACCAATAATAATCGAAAGAAAATTAAGCCTATAGCACCAATTTTCGGAATCAACTATAGAACAGATCCACAAGTTGTCAGACAAATTAACAGAAGTCCGAACAGTTTAAAAGAAATTAATTTAATTCACTCTATCCATTTTCCTTATTCCCTTAAACTGAACTTGCTGATACATATACAAACAGCTGATCTATATACAAATCTCCCATGTTAAATTTGGCACGACATGCGCCCTTTGGAATTATCTCAAAATAGCTATTTTATCTTCTCTTAAACAAGCAAATATACAGCCAGCAATATTTAATACATATTTCTAGGGAATTGAATGCTCCATAAAAAAAAATGTTCTTATCAATTTTCGATAAAATAACTTTTTCAAAAATTATTAAAGGTTAAAGTTGAATTCATTGTGGATTTCAAGTTTTTTTTTTCAATTTTTCCTATGATATTATTGGTTAAATGAAAAATAATTCTCATCAATAGGGTATCCATTATTAATCAAGTTGATTTTTATCAATAGCGCTCCCGAAATTTTCAGCTTGTTCTAAAAATCACTGTACTCGCTTGAAATATAATGATCATTATAAAAGCAAAAAACAATATACACAAAGTTTTGCTGAAATATTTGATAGTATACAAATTTAGACACAATGCACCTTATGTTTTTTAGAAAAGTAATATAGATGCCAGTAAGCCATCATTACGTGATTCATATAAAAATAATTGATTTTAGTATACTAGTTTAAATTTGGTGCACAAGGTTTATGAACTCAACTTTGGTCATGAATAACTTTTGAATAACTAAATTTATCGTAAATAAATATATCGTTAGAGAACTTTTTTGTATATATATTGTATTTGTATATATATTGTATTTGTATATATATGTGTATGTATGTATATATATATATATATATATATATATATATATATATATATATATATATATATATATATATATATATATTCTTTTACTTCTTTACTTAGTACTACAGCCCATCAGTAAACCTTGGTCTCCTGCAAACTTGGTCTACATCCGGATAGATCTCCAGTAGCCCCTTGCCAGTTTTTAACGTGCAGTATATTATATTCAAAAATACTGAAAAAATTATACTTACACTCCATTTCAAAGGGTTTCAAAGCATCCCCCTAGAAAAAAAAACGATTAATAAGTAAATAATTTTAAGCAAATTATAGTAACAGTTATTTACGTTCTTCTAAATTATACCCAACACAAGATTTTTAAAATTTAAAACGCAGTCATCTCGAAATTTAATACATTTTAACTTGTACCAACTTTTTAATAACCTCAGTAAAATGCAATTTCTCAAACTCTACAAAATAAATGGTTGGGTCGGCTTTAGCCTCATCATCTAAAATGAACTTTCACAGTAAAAGTCCGCAGCGTCAACATGGACTCTAAACACCATCGTAGTAATCATCATCATCGCAGTAATCATCATCATCATCACCGTTCAATCTCTTTGGATTATGGTTAACACTTGCAAGCTTTTTTTTAATTCTGTTAATGAGGTGGATAACTTCTCTTCTTCCAATCATCGTTTTGAGCTTTTTATGCATCCTGACCCCTTTGATTCTCCATTCCTTTCTGTCTTTGCATTCTATTCTCCAATCTATAATGTCCATTGCTTTTGCACCCTTTTCGATCTGGTCTAATTATCCCCTTCTTGGTCTTCTCCTTACTCTTATTTCCTGTGGAGTACATTTTGTTACACTTTATTTCTATGGGTGCCCATTCCAGTCTGCTAGCGTTTATGAACCTGATTCATTCTAATTCTTCCTTCTAATTTTCCCTGTATTTCTTCATTTTGTTTTAAGTCTCCTTTCTGTATCTCTCATTAGGTCTGGTCCAAGTGTTTTTCACAGTATTTTCCTTTTCGGTATTTGTAGATCTTCTTCTTTCTCATTTAAGATGGCTCACTCCAGTGCATATGTATTGACTGATCTTATTAATACCTTATGTTGTATGTTTATATGTGTTGTTTCGGTTAAAAATATGGATTTTGCTAAGAGATGGCGTTACTAATACATGTGTTGGTATAGACTAATGACATCTATGGTGTTAAACCTATGCTATAGGATAAACATATGCTATATGTTTATCCTATATGCTATCAAAAACCAGTTTTTTATGAATTGTTATAATGTATAAAACGAATTTTTCATAGCTTTAAATATGTCGAATTATGTATCATTGCGGAGAAGTTTAATAAATTTCTTTCGTTTGAAGAAAACGGCTTGAAAGTTATCGATTGTTGGTTGAAGCTTATGATGAACATGCTCTAAAACATAAAAATCTTGTGAACGAAGGTTTAACTGCTTTAAAAATGGTGATTTTGATATAAAAGCAAGAAGCGTCCAGGACAGTCAAGAAAGTTTGAAGATGCAGATTTCCAAACATTATTGGACGAAGACTCAACTCACGTTGACAACCCAAAGCGTAAAAAATCATGTGTAGAGCCAGGCCAGCACTCAGAACAGTGAGGAACCAGTGCGCAATATACATTGAAAGTTTTGGCTGCGTATTTGATGGGATAGCAGGGGAGCTGTGTATTGACGAACTGCTTACGAACTACTGGCAATCGATATCAAGAACAATTAATAGAATTAAACCGAGTATTGAAGAAAAAACGACGAGAATACGCCCAAAAACACGATAAAAAAATTAAACTAAAATTAAACTAAGAATTTAAATAAAATTAACAAGACAATGCTCAGCCCCATGTTGCAAAATATGTAAAAAACTATTTGGAAAACGTTAAATGGGACATCCTACATCACCCGTCCTATATTCAATGGACTTAGCCTCGTCGGAGTCCCCAACAGTTCTTTTAACGCATAATCCGTTCTTAGACAGGAGCTTGGGAAGAAGTAATAGCTAACGATGGCCCATACTTTATTAAGGATTATTGAGGTAATTTATTTTGTTATGGAAATAAACGCTCGAATTTTGCGAAAAAATCGATATTGAAACATGGAATGGAATCTCATTGGAAACATGTCCAATGAGACGACAGTAATCAGGAGTTATACACTCCCAACAGCTGGGTTCCACAATCTCAGGTGGAACGCATAAGAATCTGCGTCTCCGCTAAAATGTACATTCTGCTAGTTGCTTGACCGGGAGGGAGTCGCACCCATTCCTTACATTGGAGGGCACATGTTTCGTCTGTTGATGATTAGACTCATCAGGATACCGACATACGTTCTCTCGTCAAGAATAGGGAGACCCTCTCCACAATCAAACAATCCATACTTTCGCCGACTTCTCGTCGTATGGCTTATACATGCAGTTTTTTTATTTCTTTGGGCTGCAATCTCCCTATGATTGTGGGGAGGGTCTCCCTATTCTTGACAAGAGAACATATGTCGGTATCCTGATGAGTAAACTAATCACCAACAAACGAAACATGTGCCCTTCGAAAAAAAATCTGACTCTCCATTTCCGAATCGGATTGTAACTGGTGATGAAAAGTTGTTTTGGTACAACAACGTGTAACAAAAGATCTAATGGGGGTTGCCAGGGTTAGCAGTTTTAAGTACGGCGAAAGACGACATTTATCCGATGAAAATTATGCTTTGCCTTTGGTGGGTTCTACAACACTTTAAGGTCCTTCCACTTAACCAGACCATAAATATCGACCTATAGTGACCTTATAGTGAATACTATAATTGACAATTAGATTGGTTCAGCCGGCCTCAACCGCTAATTTCATAATAGACTGAATAAATATTTTAAGACAATTTATATTTCTTTCCCTTAAAAAAATCCCTACGAGCTTTATGAACAACCCGATATAACTGGACAGGCCTTTGCAATTGTTATATTCTTCAAAGAGCAAGCAAGTCTTTTTTTATTGGAATCTCATTCTCAAAAAGTCCTTACATCTAGTTTGATAATAAACTCCTTTTGTGATATGAAATGTCCCTTTAACCCATCGAAACAATTATTATATATCATTTAACAAATTAACATAGTTCAAATTACAATACAGAATTATTAAGATATTTTTTAGAAAATTTTGGGTAAATATAGACCAAGAAAATATGAAAAGTGTACTTACCATTTTTGCACAATTAGACGGTGTTATTTAATGGACGCGTAACCTTTAAAAGACTTGGATTTCAACGATGCGAATCTTTATATAGACGTTGGCTTAAATTAAATCCAGTGAGGATATTTGACATCATTAGCTTGTCGATTTTGATTGGATCTATCGGAGCATACTAAAGAGGCAAGCCGAAAACACCTCTTACACAGATTCAATAATTCACTCAAAAATATATTTATTTATTTTTCGGCTTCACCAATATATACCACCTATTTTTCACCTTCCCAATACCATCTAAGTTCTTTGCAATATTTCACATTTATAAAAATAAATAATACAAGTGCAGTTAAAGGTCCTTATTCGTGGGGGATACCGAATGGTTGTACGGGATTATAGAGGATATGTTCCAAGTTTAAAATATTCAAAGAAAAAATATATTTTATAACAAAAGCAATTTTATGAAAGATTTTTAACAATATTAATAATAATTATCAGGCTTAGGAGATGGTCTTTCATTTCCAATTGATATTCGGCTGTGGCATTAACAATTTGCCTTTTAAAAACAAGACTTCTTTCCAGAGGCGGATTAAATTTCATGAAGAAATTACCATTACCATTCGTAAACCTTCACTACGATTTTTCAAGTTTAATGTCACTTTTTCAGTGCTCGTTGAGACTTCCTCTTCGATAGTATGGGGATTAAACATTTCCTCCAAGTCGGTTTCAGTCAAATCTTCATCTTGCAATTCAAGCAATTCTTGAATGCCACTTGTTTCTCTCTGTTTAAAACCATCTCGCCCCAGATCATTCGCAACTTGACCAATAATTTCGGTTAATGTTTGAATTTACACGGGTTCTTCATCATTGTTCTTTCCGATAGTTGATCAGACCATAGTTTTTTCCAGCTTGATTTCAATTTGTATGGCTTCAGCTCTTGCAATGATTATTTTATGTTAACAATACACTTTGCTATGTCAAAATTTGTCCAGCATTGCATAACATTCATATCAGGATCACAATCCAAGGTGTGCAATATGATTTTAAAGGTTTGTCTAATGTAAAAGAACTTAAAGGCCTGGATTATTCCTTGGTTCACAGGCTGGAGTAAGGCGGTCGTGTTAGAAGGCAAAAATATCACCTTTGTATTGGGATGCATAGCTTCAAGCTAACGAGGATAACCTGGAGCATTGTCCAAAACTAGAACTGCCTTAAAATCTAAAATATTTTTGCTTTAAATAAGTTTCAACCTCAAGAACAAAACAATCCCGGAACCAGTCACAGAAAATGAGACTTATAACCCAGGCTTTCTTGTTTGAACGCTAAAACACTGATAGGTTGTCCTTGTTTTGATTTTTCAAAGCACGAGGATTTAGCGATCTGTAAAGCATTAATGGCTTAATTAGACAATCTCATATGTTTCCTCAATCAGAGGCGAATTTTTCACTTTTGGATATAAAAGTTTTTTTTGGCATTCTTTTCCAAAACAGGGCAGTTCCGTCTGCATTAAACACTTGTTCGGGTTTGTATCTACCATCAACATTTAATTTTGAAAATTCTTCTGGATATTTTAGTGAAGTGATTTGTCTTTGAAGTTGTTTGTCTTTGCTTCTTCCGTTATTTTCTTCCACGTATCTCGGCCCTGTATCTTTTCCCACCATGCTTGTATTTCCAATTTCCTTATGTCTTCCCGCACCTAATCCTCTTACCTACTTTTCGGTCTCCCTCTTTCTCTATTAATATCTGGTCTCCACATTGTAATTTTTTTTACTACTTTGTTATCTTCCATTCTTCTTACATGGCCAAACCAGAAAAGTATTTGCACTGTTATGGTCTTCGCTATATATTCTCCTTTCAAAATGGCTTTTATTTCAAACTTCATTAATCTTCTGTATTCATCTTCTGCAACTTCCTTAATCCATATATTCTTCTTACAATCTTTCTTTCGACTATTCGTAACTTTTCCTGTTCCAAGCTTGTTAAATTCATTATCTCCGCACCATAGGTCACTACCGGTCTAATTGCTGCTTTATATACCTTCATTTTTGTATTTATACTTTTGTTTTTACTTTTCATAATGTTTTTGAATTTATAATAATGTGTGTCCCACCTGTACCCTATGACCAATATCTATGTTTCTGACGCTTTTGCTATTTGTTAATCCCAAATACATTTTTCTTGATTTATTGTAAGGCCTTTGTTCTTTACTTCTTGTCCAAATTTTTTAATTGCTCTTTCAAGCTTATTCTGTCTTTAGTTAGCACAGTAAGATCGCCTGAGTATGCAACTGCTTGTGTCGTTTTATTTTAAGACTTCGTTTAAGACCAAGTCAACTGGTCATGCATTTCTTTGGACAGCGTGCAATAAGATAAAACAAAAGCTGAGTTCACGTGCACCTAACAGCTTACAGATATCTATTACTTATCACAGAAATCTCTCACCCTTAGTCCACGTGGTACCACCGTTCAACACTGCTCAACTACCCCCATACAGGTATCTCTTGGGACCGGTTTTTAGCCTTTCAGCATCATCAGCCGAGCTCAAGTTAACTAGCCAATTAACATATCCTGACCCTGATCGTCTTTCCTCAACTGCTTTTCGTGCGTAAATCAAAATTTAAGATATCTTGAAAAATGCAAAAAATATAGTGTATACTGCAGGACAAAATTGACACTAAAAAATCTATTAGGTTCTCATTGACGTTGACATTAGCCTGGTTTTACGAAATAAGTTAATCCATTTATTTCGAATGAGGTTACTACCCGAAACGTGGATATCTCTTATTTATATTTGGGGCCTGTTTCTGGCTCAGGTTGGATCCTCAACATAATTCTCGGCACCTATGTTTCATCGAATGCAGAAGATATTCCAATCAGCATTTTTACACACCGTATAGTTTTTTGAAGCGACATCTTTCAACTCTGAAACGAGATACACCAGTAGTTCGAAAATCAACATTTGAAACATTGCCTTCTTTTCACCTTTCAACTAAAAACAATTCTGCACAAGCTCAGGACATAATTTGTGCAACTTCGGGAAATAATGCTGTTTCGAACAGTTGTAAAAAGTGCTTGCAGCATTTCAGAACTTAAAATTTAGGCATAAATAATGCATAACGACCGGGGCAATCAACAAAATTGGAAGGTGAAAAATTGGAAGCAATGGTGGAAGAAAATCCTTATATAACTACAGCTCGGACCGTAACTCAGAGTAATACCATAAGCTATTCCTAAACGTTTACATAAACTAAAGAAAACTGAAAAAAAAGTCATTAAATCCACTATAAACTCACAGCTGAAAGTGGGTAGAGGCTCCAGACTCAATCTAGTCAAACGGTCACTGATTTTTACACTGAATTTTACATTAGGTTTACTTTAGATTGAATCATCTCCTGATCATGCTGATCATGGTTAACGAAACGCGCATCGAGAACTTTAAAAAGTGATTTGGTGTTTAGTGGTAAATGATTTCGAATTTAATGTTTCACACCGAAGATTCCAATAAAAGAATAAATCATCTTTTTTGTCGATATATCTGCAGGGGTTTAAATAATAATAAGCAAATACATTATGATTTCGGCCTGTATGTATGATAGGCCTGTGGTAGTAGAAACCTAATATGACTGCATAGACCTACTCACCTAGTCGTTTAATTAAGGACAGTTGCCAAAAAATGTTACAAGACTTTCCTCTGTACTGGCTGCCAACTTTAACTATCTAAAACGACAATTTTTATTTCGGACATTATCTTATAATCAGTACTATATATACTGAAATCTGAAAGTGCAAAAAAAATTTTTTAAATGTTATATAACTTAACAGTAATGTCCTGAACCTCTTGATTGGGTCTTTAATTATATAGTACCATTATATAGTACCAAAAGTGGCTATTGCTGATGTAAAAGATTTGTTTAATGTAATAATATGAAATGTGTAAATATGTTAGAAAATATTTAAAATGTGGTCTAACTCAACCGTAATGCATCGAACGTCTTGATTAGACTTTTAATTACAAAACATCATCCAATAGAAGTGTTTAAAGTTGGATTGCTGATGCAAAAGATGTGTGTAATGTAATTATAATAAATGTATAAATGTGAGTTAAAACATTATTTTAAATTTGGTCTAACTCAATCGCAATGCATCGAATCTTTTGATAAGACTTTTAATTATAAAATACCATCCATTAGAAGTGTTTATAATTGGATTTCTAAGGCAAAAGATGTGTGTAATGCGATAATAAGAAATGTGTAAATGTGTATTAAAAAAGTATTTTAAATGTGGTCTAACCTAACAGTAATGCATCGAACCTTTTAATTCGAATTTTAATTATAAAACACCATCCAATAGAAGTGTTTATAGTTTGATTGCTGATCCAAAGATGTGGGTAATGTAATAATAAGAAATGTGTAAATATGCTTTAAAAAATATTTTAAATGTGGTCTAACTCAATCGGAATGCATCGAACCTTTTGATAAGACTTTTAATTATAAAACATCATCCAATAGCAGTGTTTATAGTTGGATTTCTGAGGCAAAAGATATGTATAATGTAGTAATAAGAAATGTGTAAATGTGTGTTAAAAAATTATTTTAAATTTGGTCTAACCTAACAGTAATACATCGAACCTTTTAATTAGACTTCTAATTATAAAACACCATCCAATAGAAGTGTTTATAGTTTGATTGCTGATCCAAAGATGTGGCTAATGTAATAATAAGAAATGTGTAAATATGTTTTAAAAAATATTTTAAATGTGGTCTCACTCAATCGGAATACATAGAACCTTTTGATAATTCTTTTAATTATAAAACATCATCCAATAGAAATGTTTATAGTTGGATTGCTGATCCAAAGATGTG
The DNA here is from genome assembly GCA_031761425.1 of Cosmopolites sordidus. Taxonomy (NCBI): domain Eukaryota; kingdom Metazoa; phylum Arthropoda; class Insecta; order Coleoptera; family Curculionidae; genus Cosmopolites; species Cosmopolites sordidus. The sequence goes on along the minus strand of JARFXV010001087.1, from coordinate 479,298 downwards.
TGTAGTGTAATAATAAGAAATGTGTAAATATGTTTTAAAAAATTATTTTAAATGTGGTCTAACTCAATCGGAATGCATCGAACCTTTTGATAAGACTTTTAATTATAAAACATCATCCAATAGCAGTGTGTATAGTTGGATTTCTGAGACAAAAGATGTGTATAGTGTAATAATAAGAAATGTGTAAATGTGTGTTAAAAAATTATTTTAAATGTGGTCTAACCTAACAGTAATGCATCGAACATTTTAATTAGACTTTTAATTATAAAACACCATCCAATAGAAGTGTTTATAGTTTGATTGCTGATCCAAAGATGTGGCTAATGTAATAATAAGAAATGTGTAAATATGTTTTAAAAAATTATTTTAAATGTGGTCTAACTCAATCGTAATGCATCGAACCTTTTGATAAGACTCTTAATTATAAAACATCATCCAATAGAAGTGTTTATAGTTGGATTTCTGAAGCAAAAGATGTGTATAATGTAATAATAAGAAATGTGTAAATATGTTTTAAAAAATATTTTAAATATGGTCTAACTTACCGTTGCATCGAACCCCTTGATTAGGCGTTTAATTATAAAGCACCAGCCAATAGAAGTGTTTATAGTTGGATTGGCGAATTTAAGCTAGACTTTAATGTTTCTGGACGAATTTTATAAAAGTCATCCTTCAACATCAGTATGTACAGAAATGATCTACTCTGTAACAGAAATTATAGAGATCCATCGACATATGATATATCTGAAAGATCCATTTTAACCAGATATAAAGTAATTTAAAACATTCAAACAGAAAAAATATAAGAAAACCATTAATTGGGGTAAAGGACCTATTCCGTTCAATCAACTCTTTCAATTATTAATGTAACGCTTAGTTAACTTCACAGTTGATGATTTTTACAGACTTCGTTAGGTACGATTGTCATATAAATAGAACATAGTTTAGTATTAGAATTAGTCCTCCCCTAGAGTCCTCCCCTGATGATGTTAACATGGTTTAGCGAAATGCACGTCGAGAAGTTTAAAAAGTGACTGATTCCTCGAGTTTAATGTGATATATATAGTGAGATTAAGGCATTTACATAACTATACGACATAGTATTATATAACAGCGAGAGATTATTCTACGGCTCGTATAATAAGGTAAGAAATTAATAATTTTAAACACGTTTTATTCATCCTATTTTAAGAGTCAAATATATCTTGTCAATTTACCTGTTCGAAGACAACGAACTATTTAGAAATAAAAATAGATTTTAACGAACCTGTCTGGCTAAAATTAGAAACAAGTTTTTGCTTTTTTATCCTTCTAATCAAGTACATGTTAGGTAAAAATGCCGCCATCATTCAACAGCTATATTTATCCAAAGCAAAATGTGTAAATATTAGTATATGATAAAAATTATGTTTATTTATGAATATACGTGTTATATAAACAAATCTATAGAATTAGTTTTTATAATATTGTTAATATGATAACCAATGATTCTCCATATTATTTTAAACAAAACAAAATCCTTACAGAATCCAGCATTTTGTTCCATTTAAAACCAAAAATGAATTATGTACGCGAATGTCACGATATGCTTCTTATTTATGGAAAAGCTTGTATTAAGAATAAAGCTGAATTTTTGTTACGGTCGATCATATTCGGGAAAATTGGTTAAAACTGTACAGGCTTGTATAGCTCAAATGGTAGACATTTTAAACATTAAATTTAATAAAATAATTAATCATATAACACTTGTTCAAAACAATCAAACAAAAAAAAGAACTTCATGTGTTGATTAAGTATTGCTTTTTGATGAAGAAAAATACCAGTAATTATTTAGAATTATTGCAAAACCGTAAAGTAAAACTGCAGAAGATTGCTTATATCATGAAAATATCGAAAGGATTGCATATTACATATTTGCGAATGCGCATATTGCTATCAAAATGAGTACCGCGTTTGCTCACAGTGGATCAAAAACTTTAACGTAGTAATGGTTCTGAGCAATGTTTGAAGCTGTTCAAGTGAAATAAAAAGGATTTTTATAGGGTATGTGACAATGGTTGAAACATGGATCCATAACGTCATTCTGGAGTCGAATTGGCAGATAGCTGAGTGGACAGCAACCGATCAAAGTTATCCAAAACGACCAAAAAAATAACCATCGGCAGGCAAGGTTATGGGTTGTATCGTCTATTCATCGATTATCTCGAAAAAAGTAAAATCATCAATAGCGAATATTACATAGCGTTATTAGTGCGTTTGAAAGACGAGACCGCAAAAAAATCTCCAAATGAACAAAAAAAAGTAATGTTTCACCAAGACAATGCACCGTCCAACAAATCGTTGGCAACGATGGCTAAATTGCATGAATTGCACTTCGAATTGTTTCCTTATCTACCGCGTTCTCCAGTTCTGGCCTCCCGCGACAATTCCCTGCTCTCAGATCTCAAAAAAATGCTCGTTGGGAAGAAATTTCGCTCTAATGAAGAGGTAATTACCTAAATTGAAGGATATTTTGAAGACAAAGAAAAATCGTTCTATAAAAAAATGTAGAAATATTAGAAAAACATTGGAATGATTGTATTGCTCTTCAAAGCGAATATATTGATGAATAAAGTCGAAATTTGCAAAAAAACAGTGAGTTTTATGGTCAGACCGGGGACTTATTGACTGATGTGTTATTTCTGAATGACTTGAATGGTTTAAAACGTGTTACGGTGTAAAAAATTAGTGCTAGTTATTTCAATTCTGACATTAAATGGAAAAAAAGGAAAGGATTTACGGTTAGAGGCGCATCAGCATCTAAGGCTATTTAGCGACTGGACCTACAGCCTAACGTGGGTTCCGAACCACGGTCATCAGTTACCGACAAACCCAGGCCAGCACCCACCTCAGTCTATCAACCCTTGGTTATGTGCTGACCCATAAGCTGCTGACTACTACGATATATATGTATGTGTGAGGTAAGAAGTAAGACGAACAGAAGAATTAAAGAACAACCATCCGAGCGCTGGAATCGAACCAACTAACGGACCAACGCGGTTTCGGCGCAACAGCCAATGCAACCGGCTATACTTAGCGTTCGAGCCTACCCATAAGTCTATCAAGCCTACCGACTGGCGAGTGACCAACGTAGAACACTTCTCAGAAGGCATCCGGCCTTACCCAACCTTTAACTGGCGTGACTGAGGGGTAATTCGTTGTCGGATTTTACACTCTTGCCTTGAAACAATCACAGACATTTAGGTGTGGATATGTGTGGGCGTGTGTGTGTATATGTGAGTGTATATAAGTGTATGTGTAGGGTAGGAAGTAACACGGACAAAAGAATTAAAGAAAAACACCCATCCGAGCGCTGGAATCGAACCAGCTACCTTTGGATTGCCAGGCAGGCGACTAACCCACCAGACCACCGCGGTCGGCTTTGTAATAATACAAATCACATTTATACTGAACCTATAAAAATATTACATGTTATTTTCAAATACCTTACGAGAAAATATAAACATATTTCGCAGCTTCCTCTGCATACACTGGAACTTGTGCCTGGTTCTTTACATGAGTTTCCATCACTTATTTTTAAGTGGTCCCTAATTTTTCTTTTGAGTTTTTTCCTCCTTAGGTACCTCCTTAGCAACGCTGACCATCGTAGCTGAGTGAAAACTTCATTAGGCGCGTTTTGGCTGACGAGTGAACGTAGGTGAACTGTCACGCTCGGATCTGTGACGCTGAACCGGGTTTACTCGGCTCCACTCGACATCAAGCGCGCTTAGGTTGGTGAGGCACTGGATCGTGTATACTCGGCTCCAGTCGTCATCAACCACATTTTGCATGTAATTAGTGAAGTATTCAGCAATTCATTTTATTATTTCTACTTTAGCTCTACTCATATTTTCATATAATTCGACTATTTGTTTACTGTTTTATGTGTCCGTAAAACTTAAGTCTTTTTTTTTCTCATATAGCTATGTATATCTATGTATTGTTTGATTTCTTTTTTTTTCTCGAAATCGGTATGTTGTGCTATTTATTTGTTTGGGGCCTAAGATTTTTCTTTCCTTCTTTTCAATCTCCTCGATGTCTCTCTTTCTATTCAAAATGAGCGTTTCTGCCCCATATAGACATTCTGGTTTAATAAGTATGTTGTAATGTCTCAGTTTTGTGTTTTTAGATACGCATTTTTAGTTGTAAATATTTTGTGTAAGTCTCAATGCAGTTTCCACTTTTTGACATCTACCCTTATAGGCCACTTCTTCCAACCCGTTTTCCATGATTATTTCACCCAAATATTTGCATTGAGAGACTCGTCTAATGTTACCATATATTGTTTTTAGAAATGGTGTTCTTAGTGCGTTGCAGGTCATGTATTGTGTCTTTTCAAAGAAAATTTAAAGTTCTACCTTTTCTGCAGTTTCATTTAGGATTTCAATCTGTTTTGTGTCGTTAATAGATCTTGAGCCAAAATTGCTAGATCCTCAGCAAACGCCAGACAATCAATTTTGATCTTAGTTCTCCCCAGTTTAATGTGCTGGTCAATATGCAGGTCCGACTTTTTTCCCGCCACTCATGTATTACATTTTCTAGAACACCGTTAAATAAGAGTCGCTAGAGTCCATCACCTTGTCTCACTTCAATTTTCATTTCGAAGGGCTCTGAGATGTCACCCATGAATTTAACTTTTGACCTTGTGTTAGTTAGTATGGCTTTAATAATTGCCAGCGTTTTCAGATCTAATCCTTGTTCTTTCAAGATTTGGAATAAAGCTTCGATAATAAAGATTTCTAACTGTCCCTGTACTGTGTCCAGTAGACATTGAGATAGAATCTTGTAACAAATTGGGAGAAGAGATATGCCTCTGTAGTTGTTCACATCCATTCTATCTCCTTTCGTATGTAGTGGATGGATTAGAGCATCTTTTCATTCTTCCGGAATCCGTTCGGTTCGCCAAACTTCTTGTAGAATTTTGGTTATTTCCTTGATTGTACATGGACCAAAGGATTTCAAAAACTTCGCAGTGATTCCATCTTCACAAGAAGCTTTGTTATTTTAAAATCGCTTGATTTGACTAATTATTTCGTCTTCATTCGGTGGTAATGAATCTGGATTTATTTGTCCATGGTTTAGTGTGTAGTAATCTGTTTAAGAGCTCAGGACAGTTTAGTAGTTGTTCAGAATATTTCACAAGTTCTTTTCAATTGTTTTAGTTATTTAGATCTAATTGTCCGTTTCCCTTTTGGAAACAAAGACTTTGGGGTTGATAGCCTATTAATTTAGTTTTAAATGTTTTTTAAAAATTTCGGGTGTTATTTTTTTGGAAATCTTTTTCTATTTCCTTAAGTTGATTGTTTTCATATTTTCTTTTAGTTTGTCTAATTAGCTTTGATGTTTATTTTCTTATTTCCAAAAAGATGTTATAGTTTATTATTGTTTTTTGACTGTTCCACTTTTTAAATGCTTTACTTCGGCTTAATACTGCTTGTTCGCAAACTTCATCCAACCACGGATGTTTTCTACGTTTTTGTAAAGGGGCCAACTTTAAGGCTGTTTTAATAATTTTTTGTTTTAATTCTTGCCAGTTCTGTGCTGGTTGTTTATCAAGCTCTTCTGTTAGGGTTGGTTTTATTTTCGTAAGGTCGAACTTTGGTATGAGCAGTTTCTTTTGAATAAGCAGTAGTATGAGCAATTTGTATGAGCAGTTCCTTTCCCGACTTGAACATTCAAAATCTCTTAATAATTGGTGTACGAAATGGCAAGATAGTCAATTTGAAATTCACGCATGTACGTGTTTGGGCTCTTCCAGGTCTTTTGTTTTGTTATTTTCTTTTTAAAATAGGTTGACATTATTTTTAGATTAAACTGCGAACATAATTCAACCAATCTTCTGCCATTATGGTTAGTCCATTTATGAGCGGGGAAACTGCCGACTGTTCTTCTGTACTTTCTTTCTTTCCCTAGTTGGGCGTTGAAATCACCCAATAGGATTTTTACATGGTTAGACGAAATTTTAGAAATAGTCTTTTCCAGAATTTCCCAGGACTTATTTACGTTTTCAGGATTAGATTTATTTTCTTCGTTAACTGGGAGGTGTGCATTGATTAATGTATAGTTTTTGTTAGTACACTTGAGGGATAGTGTTCATAAGTCGATTATTTACTGGCTGAACATTAGTTATAGAACCAAGAATGGTTTTGGAGATAGCGAAAACAATACTGAAATGTGGTATATTTTTGAGTATTCTTTTGTCTGTTTTACTTTTAAAAAGTCTGTAGTTGTCGAAGTCCAAGGTGTTAACATCTGCCAACTGGTTTCTTGCAGAGCTAAATTTGGATTTTTTGATGATTCAATGTTCGCCGCAATTCGTGTAGCTTTCCTGGGCTCAGGAGCGAGTTGACATTTACCATTTCAAATAAAGTTTTTGTTCTCGGTTTCAGACGTTGGCCAGAGGTCTCCGACTCCCTCGGAAAGATTTTGCGTTTAAACCCGCAAAACCCGTACCAGCAAAGCTGGCAGAGGATTATTTACCTCATGTGTTAATTTATATATATATATATATATATATATATATATATATATATATATATATATATATATATATATATATATATATATATATATATATATATATATATATATATATATATATATATATATATATATATATATATATATGTATATATATATATATATATATATATATATATATATATATATATATATATATATATATATATATATATATATATGGGGAGCTGGGGTGTTATATATATTTTAGAATTGAAAAATTAGGAGTTTTCACTTCTATCGTGTGGTCATAAGCACACACCGATTTTTTTTCTATATCTACTTTATTCGCCATCAAGATTACCATACTGTTTATTGCTGTAATATCTAGAAAAGAGTGTCAAATGCCTTTTTTCTTAATATCGAATACATTTTTCTTTCTTGCCAATTTTACTAGTTGGTCTTCGCCTACAATCTATTTTTCATAATAAAAAATAGAAAATACGAACTTTACTAGACGAAAATTTTATATTGAATTGTATTGTATTTATTGCAAAAAATACTATCGCGAAGAGCATCGCATTTAATTTTTTCGACGCAGGGCGCTTAAATTATTCAACATTTACGCTACGACTAAAACAAATACTATTTGTATATTATAAACCGCGAACTAGAAGGGAATATATAATCTTTTGTCTAGGAAAAATGTAACATGTAATAAGCGAAATGGCATGATCCTTCTATCAGATGTTAAGCACAGTCATGCCAACGTATAGAACACATGATTGTATCGATACGAACATTTTTATTATATTTAGCGAACTGAATCGGCAGGTTAACGTGAGTTTTGAACCATGATCACCCTTGGTTTTAGGTTTAATCTTAAGCCTCTCTCGAGAAACCTACCGACTGACGAGTGATCAACCTAGAAAGCTTCTCAGAAGACATCCAGCATTACCTAGTCTCAAAGTGACAAGATTGAGGGGTGATTCGTTGCCAGATTTTACTTTCTTGCCTAGAAACATTCAGAAACATTTAAGAAAACTCCACAACCAGGTGCGGAGATTGAACGCCCTACCACGCTAAGCACCGTGTCGTCAGGCTGCCGCCGTATTTCTAAAGGAAATACCTTTAGAAATTTTAAAAAATCGTTTTTTTTCATATTTCGAAATTATAATATATTGAGAGTATACTGGCATGAAGAAAAATAAAAATATTAAATATTTACGGAGTTATCGCACCCAGCATATCGCGACCCAGACAGCTTAATCAGCATCTTGGCCTCTGAGATGTACAAACGAAAGAATGAGTGGGTCACTGTCTAACAGAGACAGAGAACGAAGAGTTCTGCGAATGTACAGTACTTAACCGTGTTAGAACGACGAATGCACTGCTTCGAATGAGCTCTAAGGCGTTAGGCCGTTAGGCTACTGCGCATCCAAACCTTAAATGCTGAGATGTAAATACCGGCAGGTAAAAACCGGGCTATTCAATTACAATATGATCTTATCTATAAACCGAGGTGTTTTGGAAATTTAACTAGTCATTCGCGGTTATTATATGACCATTTCTTAAGGATATTTTTATTTCCAATATTTCTAGTAGGTCTAATTTTTTCTTTTCTTTTCTAAATATAATAATTTAACATTGTTTATATTTATAAAATGATTGTTTTTAATACGATGTGTAGACATTCCAGTGCTTTTTATATTATTGAAGATATCTTTTTTATATTCTTATATAATATTACTAGAAAAAATTCTACAAAAAGGCATTATCAGAGTAATCAATTTACTGATAAACACGAAGAAAGTTTCGGGTCAAGTACAAGTGATAGTGCAAGTGTATTTGTGTGTATAGAGCAAGTATAATTATTGGCACCTGTCCCAAAAATTTTTTTTAAATATAAAAACATTATCTATTACAAGAAAAAGAAATATTAGTGTTTAATAATAATTTTTTATTGATACAATTATTTTTTAATGCTAACAACAACTTAAAATCCAGAAAATGTAAATACAATAAAATCATCCCTTTACTTCTTTTAATTTCGACGAAAACATATCATTAAACTGAATTAATCCCTCGATATTTGCTTCGTACACGGGTAGTTTTTGAATCCTTTCAACGTAAGCCTTTACATGAGGAAAATCAGCATACGGCAAGAATAAGTCCCATGTTGTTAGAGTTGTTATAATACTGAAATCAGGAATAGATAAGCTATTTCCAGCTACATATTCGGTCTTGTTCAAGACTAAGATCTGCTCCAAGATATTGAAAGCTTCTCTGAGATCATCTAATTTGTCTTTTGGAGGAGCTACATCTTGCAAAATTAAAGGTCTCTGGAATAATAAAAAACGATAATTATAAATAAAGAAATATTTTTTGTTAATTGGCGCGGGTTGACTCCCGTTCCCGGCGCTAAGATCTAGTTATTAAACTATATATTTAATTGCAAGGTTGAAAATAAATTTTAAGAAGATCTTGAATCTCCAGTATTTTCAGTAAGTTCACTTGATCCTTTAGAAAACTGCCGAATAGACTGCCAAGAGAAACTTTCAATATTGATCCGACTTACATACTAATTCATGCATAACTTTTGAATTATGTATATTTTAAAAGTGAAAATGAATCAGCTGAAATAATGTTGAGATACAAAATATATTACTCACACTTATGAAAAGGCCTCGATTGTACAGCACACTAGAATCAAAATGTAATCTCTGATCAATGATGGCCCTACGTTTTGCATCCGTTGCAGGATACAAAGAATCATCCTTTCCATATTTCGTTACCAAGTATGCCATTATCGCATGGCTGTCCGACACAATGAAGCCATCTTCCTCTTCTATAACTGGTATAGTGCGTTGAGGATTTTTCTTAAATAATATTGACATTAAAAAAAATCGTGGAATAATCATATAATTGACTGGATCAATGCATAATTATCCGAGGTTTACTTTTGCGCATATTTTGCTTATAGAAATCTGCATTCTGTTTACTTTTTTTTATTTTAGTAGGGAGTTGGGAGTTTAGTATATAGTTGATAAAAATGCGTGTCAAAAATTGTGTTCACGTTCGTCATGTTCTGCTCTATCACTTAGAGAACAAATAAAACGCCCCACGATCATTTCGCAATCTCAGTGCTAAAACTTTTTGGTAAGGATACAATAAGCAAAAGACAATGTAAAAAATTGTATGTCCGCTTCAAATCAGGAGAACAACCAGGACAAATCAGAGAGAGATCGGCCATCTAATTTTGATTGTCAGGCACTTTGGCAGTCGTGGAAGAGAACACAAGTTTTGCGCAAACCAAACTTCTGTCTGTCAACAGATATGGAAAAGTTCGTCTTTAAAAAATATAGTTAGATTTAGTACAAAATAGCATAACTTTAGATTTATAAAAGTTTAATTTCAGATTATATGCAAATGAGAGTTTTTTAAACTTGTTTAGTTGATTATTAATTACATTATTGGCTTTAGAGTATTCACGTGGAGGAAAACTGAAATATAATTGTGTGTCATCAGCATAAACCTGTGCTTACATTTTCTGAACAGAACCCAAAATATCAGGTGTATGTACAATAAAGAACAAAGGACCCAGCACTGATCCTTGAGGCACACCAGAAAAAAAAACAGTCATTTTAGACAAGTTTACATGATTAACGGACCGTTATTGACCACCGGATTAACGGTTGGCGACACTAGAAGGCAAGATCAACATCAGCTTAAAACATTAAATGCACAAGAAAAAAACGTCCTGCGCTTGTTCGAGATACTTTCAGGACACCCTGCTCAACAGAGAATAAGACTACGATTCCTACAGCGTATTTTATAACAAGATCTCCATAAGCATTCAGGCAAAATCCAGCTAGTACAAGAAATAAATCTTCCATGATTTCCAGTTGGAATTAGAATTCAGACATACCTTCTAAAATCTTGCAGATGTAGATGGAAATTTTGACGCGAAATTGTGGATGTATAATGAGAACAATTGTCACATAAATCGATTTCTTACTAAACACGTCACTGGGTCTCAGAAAATCTCTAATTGATTCATGAAAAATAGTGAGAAAGTCATAATATGATGTTCGGTATTGTATCCCAAAAATGTATACCTTTTTTGTAATGTATAGGACCTTTTTTGTAAATGTATGGGACCTTTATTGTTTGAAGGTGTAGGCGGACGAATGAAGACGGAGATGAGGCATATGCTTGAAAAAATTTACTTGGATCAATTAAGAAACATTGATTTTAGCAGAATAGTGCTACAACTTATACAGCAAAAGCTAGAATATCGCTCCAAAAATGGGGAGAAATTACATCGGAGATCTCCAAATCTCAGCGCCGCTCACTTCTTTCTTTGAGGTTACCTTAAAGAGAGAGTTTGCATTAATCCTCCACTGAGCGAGCCCTTCCACTTTCCGCGAGTGAGTACGCTGAGGTATTCACACAGCAATTATATGTTTTTGATTATTTACTTCCTATTTGAGACCTTTTTTTGAAAAACATTTGAATAATTTAAAAAAAAAGATAAATAACGTATTTATAAAAAATGCTGTTTTTTCCAAGTATTTTTATTACCTTCTTGACACAAATTCTTTATTCTGTTGTTCGTATTTTTTCCACAAATACGAGGGTGAATCAAATATAAACCAGAATTTTACAATTACTTTTATCATCTAATCACGAGCGGGCTGTCAGTGAAGGTCGTTGCAGTGCAATGTATTAGGAATGGGGGAAACGCTCGATGAGCTGTTTTACTCAGTTCTTTTGCTAGTACAGCTATGAGTGAGCAACAGGTTCCACCGTCCGTTGCACAACGAGTTATAATAAAGTTTTTAACCAAGGAAGGTGTTAAACTATCCGAAATATTAACTCAGTTGAAGGTTCAGTATGGTGACGATACCCTGTCTAAGACTCAAGTGTTTGGTTAGGCCAAGAAGTTTAAGAACAGACAAGAAAGTGTGGTAAATGTAAGTCATAATCAATGTCCTAGTTCAAGTGTCACATTGGTGCAGTTCCCGACCTTATCGAAGGTCACCGGCGACTCAATATTCATGAAATCGCTTTAAAGGTGGGTATTATATTAGCTTTGGAAATGCTCACACAGTCATCAGAAATTATATTGGCTTTAATGAAATATGTGCCCGATGGGTTCCGAAGTTGTTGACCCATGATCAAAAAACATCCGATTGCAAATCAGTAAGATAGTTCTGAATCGATTTTGGTGAGAAGGAGAGACTTTGTTGAAACGTATCGTGACATGTGATTAAAGGTGTGTGCAATATTGTACTACAAAATCAAAAATCAGCCGATAAGGTTCTCGCAACCGTTTTTTTTATCGCGTTGGAAGGAAGTTTTTGCTGATAATCCATGATCGACGTACGGTTAATGCTGCCTATTACTGCCAGCTGCTGGAGGCAATAAAATCCGCTTACAGGAGCAAAAGGCACGGTGTCCCCAACAGAGACGTCCTTCTACATGACAACAACAGCGGTTTTGACGAAGGAAAAACTGGAAAATATATATTGGGAAACTCTTAAACACCCTCCATACAGACAGATTTATCACCCTGTGATTATTTTTTGTTTGCGCCCTTGAAAGATATACTAGGACGAATACGATTCGACAACAATCAAGATGTTGAGAACATCGTGCGCAATTGGCTGATGACCCAAACTCAAAGTTTCTACGAACAAGGAATTCACAAGTTTCCAAACCGCTGGAAAAAAGATGTATGGCGTGGGGGAGACAATGTCGAGAAATGATCAATAGTCTTTTTGTGTTATTTTATAGATCATAAATATATATAAAACAATTCCGATTTATATTTGATTCACCCTCATATAACAAATGTCTTCTTTTACTTGTTTCTACTCAACAATTTTATGCTTTCAATATCTTTCTAACAAGATCTGAATATCATTTGGAAACGAATTTTGACTCTCCTTTTTCAGTGGTCTTCCATCAAACCCAGAGCGAAATATTTTAAAAATATCCACTGTTTATGTTTATATTCAGAACTGATAACATTTAAAATGACCATGACATTGATGTCTGCAATCTCAAGATATCTATAAAAAAGTGCAAGCCACCACCTCCTTGTAATTCCGGCAAAAGAATAGGCTGAGCACATTTGGTCTATCGTGTCCACTTTCCTTTTAGTATGGTTGTAATTCACCATTCAACAGGTGTGATCAGAACACTATTGCTACTTATTAATTATTTATACAAAAAAAATAAAATATGTGGTATAACTACCACCAGCGCGCACACCGAAGGGTTAATAAGCCTCCAACTTCACTAAATCAGCTGAGACAATATTTGGAGAAAAATAGAGGGAACATGTCAAGAAGCACTAACTAAAGTGACGAAAGATTAATGCAAAAATGCCCATCATTTAACAATCATTTTCCGAAATAAATCAATTAAAAACGAGTTGTGTGTGTAAAAAAACTTTAATATACAATTTTGATAATAAACCTTAACTTTAGTTTTCTTGTATTTTTTAAATTTTAAATAGGATACCTATTTTTACACCATTCGGTACATATCCCTCGAGTGTTTTTTGAAGATACTTCCATAAGATCAATATAAATTCATAAATGTATCGAAAATTGGATCAACTGAATGCAAAAATATATCGACACAAAAAGAGAATGATTTGAGCACGAACTTTATAAAATTACTTACCTTCACGAAATCATCCTTTACGTGGTCACCTTTAACTAAGTCTATGTTAATAAACTCGAACTCGATACCTAGAGCTTTCGCACATAATAAAACTGCCCTAACTGAAGGACTAGCTAACATTCCGTACAATTTTGTCATTGTATTAATTGACGATGTAATTCTCGATCTGTTCTGCTGCGTACTGATGAGAACGCTAGGTTTGACTAGTTTATAAATTTTAGTAATCATTAATTTATGCGTTAGGGTCAGTGACCTTCGACTATACAGACGCTTAAGTTTTATACAAATTCTTTATCAAATCTTTCAAGTGAAGTAAATAATGTTTCCTACTAACTGAAAATTTCGCAATAATATTTTATTATTGTAATAACACTATATCTAGAGAGGCCAATATTTTTAAAAAATTACTTAAAAAGCCAATCATTCAGTCAGTGTCCATCCATTGCACGATGAAGGCCTCAGCATATTTACAACTCGCGCGGTCCTGAACTTTTTTCTGCCATTCGGGTTTCATACACTTGATAATATTCTCAGTTCATTGTGCTTTCGGTCTTTTTCGTCGACGTCTGCAATCAAGCGAGATTTACTCCAGGATTGTTTTAGTCTACCTGTCGTCTCATCGCCTCGCTATATGGACTGCAGACCTCCATTTCATTTCGAATACTCTTACAATGATGTCACATATTTTCATTTGTTCTCTGATCCAAGTGTAGGGCGGGAGAGAATCCCACCTTATAATGCCAAGCATACATCTTTCCATTCCCCAATGTGCTACCCCCAGTTTTTAAACTGATAGTGATGTGAGTGACCAGGTTTTAGTTCCGTAAGTCATAGCAGGTAGGGCGCCCTGATCCAAGAATGTTCTTTTCAGACTAAGTGGGAATTTATTGGGCTATGTTGAGCTTTCTAATTTATTGAACACAACCTGACTCTTTTTCTGGTTTATTTTAAAGCCAAATTGTTCTCCAGTTCTTTCCGGCTCTTTTGTGTATTTTCTATATAAAAGGTGTATTGATTTATAATATAGACATTTATTGACAATTATGAATGGAACAATACATCCAGTACCATACTTTTCTGGCGAAATTTTTTAACGGTTTTGCATAAATGTGACGGTATTTTATTGATACAGTGTTCAACTTCGGCCTTCACTGCTTCGGTTACCGAGTTCTTGTTGGCGTAAACATGAGACTTCAAAAAACCCCTTAAAAAAGTCCATAGGTGTTAAATCGCAATATCGATGTCAATTGTGGTCATCAAAACCGATTTCCTTTTGTCATCGAACTCTCTTCGTTGTGCATGGTCTGTTAGTAGACGCTGTTGAGTCAATTAAACTTTGTAAACATGATCATGCAAATCTTTAGTGAGAACAGAGTGAAGAGTAGCTACTGAAATGCCCAATTCTTGGGCACAATGACAAATCGAAGACCCTGTACTCTCGACCACACTCTTACGAACTGCCGTAATGTTTTGTTCTGAACGACCACTACGTTTTACAATAAAAACGCGTTGCTGGATCGTGTAGCGCTCAATGTTTACTAACTCTTATCTGTCTCTTATCGACCTATAATAATTCTTGATCTATTGAATCATGACGTTTATCGTTATCGTTCAAATCTTGCGTTCAGGATGGTTGCGGCATTTTCTTGATGGAAATTTATACTAAATTGTATAAATAAAACATAGTTGGCTATATAAGTGGAAATTAGACAATTTTGTTTTATTTATAAAAATCTTGCGTTCTTATTGTAACATCATTTATCATCTACGTATGCATTTTATGTGTATCATCTGTAATTCTAAGATGTCTTAACTATACACCATTGATTCTTATTGCAGCTTATTTCCAATCCCCATTGCGGACTAGCGCGTCAGGGAGGACAGGCTGAGGAAAAATCATCATCATCATCAGCCTGTATCGACCCACTGCAGGATGAAGGCCTCTTCAGCATGCTTCCAACTTTCACGGTCCTGGGCTTTCCTCTGCCACTCGGGTCCAATATACTTAACGATGTCATCAATCCATCGTGCTTTCGATCTTCTTCGCGGACGTTTGCGATCAAGCGGTATCCACTCCAGGATTGCCTTGGTCCATCTGTCGTCCCATCGCCTCGCTATATGGCCTGCCCATCACCATTTCAATTGCTTTACTCTTCCAATGACGTCACAGGCTTTTGTTTGTTCCCTGATTCATGCGCAGGACTTTCTGTCTCGTCTTGTAATGCCAAGCATACATCTTTCCATTCCCCTCTGTGCCATCCGAAGTTTTTGAATTGATTACCATGTGAGTGTCCAGGTTTCACTTCCGTGTCATAACGGGTAGAACGCACTGATGGAAGAATTTTCTTTTCAGGCAAAGTGGGAATCTGCTCTTAAACACTATGTTGAGCCTACCAAATGCCTGCCTGCCACATTTAACACGCCGTTCCACCTCCCGGGCGGTATTCCCCTCCATTAAAATCCTCTGCCCAAGATATAGAAAGCTGTCCACAATCTCTAAATCTCTTCCCAAAACTGAAATTCTTCTGTCCTGAGCGAAGTTATTGAACATAACCTGACTCTTTTTCAGGTTTATTTTCAAGCCAAATGGTTCGCCAGCCCTTTGCAGTTCTTCTATGCGTCTTTGCAGCTCATTATCGCATGCTTGGAGATGGAATCAAATGCTTTTTCGTAGTCGATAAAAGCCAAGCACAGTGGCATGGTGTATTCGTTGTGCCTTTCTATGACCTGCTGTACAACCTGGATGTGATCCATTGTACTGAATCCACTTCTGAATCCTGCTTGTTCTCTTGGTTGTGCGTCATTTTTTTTAGTCAGTTTTTTAAGTCTTTTAGAAATTATCTTAGTGAAAACTTTGTACATTGCTGATAGGAGGCTTATTGGACGGTAGTTCTTTAAATCTTCCTGTGCTCCTTTTTTATGTAAAAGGATCACTTCTGCAGTTTTTCATCGGTCAGGTACTTTTTGTTCTTTGCGGCATTTTGAGTATAATTTTGCCAGTGTTTTATATAACGTCCGACCACCAGCTTTTAGCATTTCGACAGTTACACTGTCCTTTCCTGGAGCCTTGCCCTTATATATATATATATATATATATATATATATATATATATATATATATATATATATATATATATATATATATATGGACCAAGGCAATCCTGGAGTGGATACCGCTTGATCGCAAACGTCCGCGAAGAAGACCGAAAGCACGATGGACTGATGACATCGTTAAGTATATTGGACCCGAGTGGCAGAGGAAAGCCCAGGACCGTGAAGGTTGGAAACATGCTGAAGAGGCCTTCATCCTGCAGTGGATCGATATGGGCTGATGATGATGATGATGATGATGATATATATATATATATATATATATATATATATATATATATATATATATATATATATATATATATATATATATATATATATATATATATATATATATATATATACATACATGTTATACAGGTATACAGTGTAATTTAAAACCTGACTAACTTTTTTTATTTGAAGTGGTAGACTAGTACTTGTAAATGCAAAGTTGTAGGAAATAATTTGGCTAAGAAAAATTTACAAATAATGCTCTCCGGTGTTGCCAGATTTCTTAATAATTTGACAAATCTTAAAATTCGAAATAAAAAATAGGCTCACATTTCTTTATTTTAGTAGCTGTTTTAGAATAATAAATTATTATTTGACAACAATACAACTTTTTTTGCTAACAGAAACTAGTTTAAAATAACAATAAAAAATAACTCATAAACTAATCAATAAATATATTTTAAGAAATGCTCCAATTGGTGCCCTCCCTGTAATCTATAATAATAAACTCTTTTAACAATATTATTACTAACATTTTTCGATATATATATATATATATATATATATATATATATATATATATATATATATATATATATATATATATATATACATACATACATATGTATATACATACATACATACATATGTATATATATATATACATATATATATATATATATATATATATATATATATATATATATATATATATATATATATATATATATATATATATATATATATCGAAAAATGTTAGTAATAATATTGTTAAAAGAGTTTATTATTATAGATTACAGGGAGGGCACCAATTGGAGCATATATATATATATATATATATATATATATATATATATATATATATATATATATATATATATATATATATATATATATATATATATATATATATATATGTATATATATATATATATATATATATATATATATATATATATATATATATATATATATATATATATATGTATGTATGCAACAAGGTTTCCGATTGGGCTAATTCATTAATTTTTCACCGAATTGATTGTTTCAGTTTGTCAACAGAATTAGTAGCGGTCACGCATACTTTGGTTTTTAAGAAATCCCACAGGAAAAAATCTAAGGGTGTGAGGTCAGGCGACCGAGCAGGCCACTCAACTTAACCCCTTTTTCCTATCCATCTTTCTGGCAGCAGTTCATGAAGATAATCCGCACATTTTGCGTAAAATGAGGTGGTGCCCCATCCTGTTGGAAGTAGAACAGCCTTCTTTCTGCTAACGATAGTTCATCAATAAAAAACTCAAGTTCGTTTCTCAATAACTCTAAATAACGTTCACCATTTAAATTTTGTTCAATGAGGATAGGTCCGATCATTTTTTTATTGTAGATTCCACACCATATGTTAACTCTTGGATTATTTTGTCTTCTTCTTCAGCCCAACAAGGATTACTGTCAGACCAATATGTTTACTATTAGTAAAGTCTTTGTACCACTTGTAAACATTTTTTTGACATAGTTTCATTGCACAAGATATTTCGTGTTTGAGACATTTTTTTAAATCGCCGACAAAATGTTTAACAATTACAATATAGGCCATAATTTTTAACTTAATAAGCGAAATGAGATGAAACTTCTATCAAATATCAAGGACGGTCATACTAACTTGAAGAACAAATAGTTGTATCAATATATAAACGCGCTTCTACGGAAAGATTTCGTGAAGCCTAGCCATTTTGTCCAATAGAATTACGCAATAAAACTGAGAAAACAACAAAGAGTTACAGTGAACCTGCAGTGAAAATGAAATAAGGACATTATCTATTAAAAAGGTACAAATATTAGGGTTTAATAAAAATTGTTTATTGATAAATTTATTTTATAATGGCAACAGACGCTTAAAATTATTTAATACATATATAATTATTAAAAAAATGGGAGATGGAAATACCATGAAATCATGCATTTACTTTTTTAATTTCGGCAAAAACAAACCGTTATATTGATTTAATCCCTCGATATTTACTTCGTAAAAGGGTAGTTTTTGAATCCTTTCGACGTAAGCCTTTATTTGAGGGAAATCGGCATACGGTATGAATACGTCCCATGCAGTCAGAGTTGTTATAATACTGAAATCAGCAATGGATAAGCTATTTCCAGCTACATATTCGGTCTTGTTCAAGGCTAAGATCTGCTCCAGGATGTCGAAAGCTTCTCTCAGAGCATCTAATCTATCTTTTGGAGGATCAACATCTTGAAACAACAAGGGTTTCTGAAATGATAGAAAAACATGACTATAAATTAATAAATAATCGTTATTAATCCAGACGGAAAAGAACGAAAAAAACAGAAAGGATCAACAATAAATCTAAAATAGAAAAAGCAGTACGGAGACTGGAGTCAAACTTAGAGAACATTAATGATAAAATAATGGAAACAAAAAAAAAAAATATATATATATATATATATATATATATATATATATATATATATATATATATATATATATATATATATATATATATATATTATATATGATATATAATATATATACCAGGTGTCCCACTAAGGATGGATCACGGCCGTATCTTGAAAACTATTTATCCCACAGCTTTGGGGAAAAAAAATTTAACCAAAAATGATCATGAGAAATTCACCAAAAATATTTTAAGCTTCTAAAACGACCGCAAGAGGGCGTGACGAGCGGTAGCGTGAGAGGGTAGTTTATTTTTGTGGCCGGCGCGCTCACCAGATTTGACAGTCCCCGATTTTTACTTGTGGGGAAGACTAAAAGGCCTTGTTTTTCAAACTCGTCCTACCACATGAGAAAACATGATTGAAATAATTCAAAATTCAATAACCAGCATTTCAAGAGCGGAAATTGAAGCTGCCGTTTTTAGTACTCGTCGAAAAATAAATCTTTGCATTTCTAAGGATGGAAGGCATTTTGAACATTTAGAAAGGCGTTAAAGTTCAGATTCTGTTAATTATTAGACTGTTGTGCTGTTAATTTTATTTGACTGTTGTTATTATTATTATCTTCGTTGTTGGCCCGTTGGCCTTTAAACACGCTCCAAATTAATATGGCACGAAGAATTTGGACCAGTCCTAAGCCTGGGTAAAGTGTGAAGGAAGGCAAACATTAGGTTAATATTTTTTTAACTTAATGCAGGTAGTACTGAAATAATAACTGTTTTTTTCAGAAAAACCGAAATATCTCTTGACATGTCAGAGATATCGATTTCGGGTTTTCACTGGATGATTCCTCTTTAAATTACCTTTCTAGCCATGTAATAAAAGCTGTACCATTCCATTTGAAAAAACTGAACAAAACTTCAAAAAACTATTGTTGAATGTAACGCCACCTCGCGGTTTCATTTATAAACTAAGTAATTTATCTCTCAGATTATCTGATTGTCCCAGCACTTGCCTTTTAAATGAATCCAAATTGAGAAAAATCGGTTTAGGCAAACGGACATTAGACGACTTTTTATCTAAATAGGTAAAACTCTCCCCCACTTCTTTATTCGCGAAGTTACGACAAAATGTCATAAAACAAAGTTGTAGGAGACAGTTTGCTAATTATAACTGAGTATTTTTCTTACTCGTTTAACACTTGAAAATACACAAAAAAAATTATTTTTAAAAATGTTTAGCTCGTCACGCCCTCTTGCGGTCGTTTTAGAAGCTTAAAAATATTTTTGGTGAATTTCTCATGATCATTTTTAGTACAATTTTTTTTTTCCCCAAAGCTGTGGGATAAATAGTTTTCAACATACGGCTACGATCTATTTTTAATGGGACACCTGGTATATATATATATATATATATATATATATATATATATATATATATATATATATATATATATATATATATATATATATATATATATTGAAATATAACATTGAAATCCGAATACCCAGTAAAAACGATTTAATTTTAACAATATTTTGTGTATATATTTACCATGACAAAAACAAAATATGATTGAATTCTCAACCTTATCAATTTCGAATTTCTTTGTTTACGTTTTTGTGATTCACGCTGCATGGGCAGTAGATTAAATTTGTAGCTGCAGTAAATATCCAATTTTTGTGACATTTCATTTTAAAGGTCTTGAAAATCCTAATGACACTGCATTTACAAAACTGAAATCGGTTGATCCGTTCTCGTCATAGTAGGAAAAATAAATATTAAATAGCATTTAACGGAATCGCAACATTGTGGTTACAATGTTTGTTTAAATTTTCCAATTTTTCTTTTCCTAATCTAAAAAGTGAGATTTAGAGACTATTTTATTTAAATTTGTCGCTCATTTATGTTTTAATGCACACTTTATTTCTATCAGAAATGCCGATTTTCAACTGCTTATCAAGTGGTGTCAGTTGCAGTGACAGAATTGAACGATGTATATTTTACAAGAAAAAATTTAAATTATTTTTATTTATGGTGCGTTGAAGATAGGTGTGCTAGTAGAACAGCCCGACTTTTTAATACGTAATAAAACTTGTTCAAAAAATTTAGCCCAGCTGGGAGTTCTTAATGAACCCACACAGAATGAAATTTTAGGCCATTTCGATGTTGATCCAACCACTTGATTGTTGAACCAACCACAATTTCAAAAGTCGCTAAGTTACCAAATATTTCGATTGGTTCCATACAGAAAAAAATTAAAAAAACAAGTTATTTCCTTACAAATTTAGTATTCTTTAGAAGTTCAGCCAAGATGATTATGACAGAAGGATTCAGTTTTTTGAAATAATGAGTGGGAGAATCCAAAATGATCCGAATATAATAAAAAAAATTGTTTGAGTGATGAAGCAACATTTTTCCTTAATGACTTTGTAAATAAACATAACTGTAGATAGTGGGATAATAACAATCCACAAAAGATTAACGTTTGAGCTGGAATTCTGGGGAATGAAATAATACTATTTTTTGATTTTTTATTGAAAAAAAAATTAACCGTTGATTTGTACTTAAATTTATTGGAAAACTAAATCGATCCACTCATAACACAGTCGTTACAAAACCAAATCGATGAACAAGAAAATCCACTCTTAGGTCAACAAAATTTATACTTTCAAAATGACGGCGCACCACCACACTACGCATTACATGTTCGACAATGGCCGGATCAACGGTTTCCAGTCAAATGGATAAGCAGAAGAGGCGCTGTGGAATAGCCGGCGAGATCTCCAGATATAAGGTCAATGGATTTCTTTTTTTGAGGTTATCTAAAGACAGTTGTATACAAAACTCCGTCGCAGGAGACCTAAGGTATTTACGACCTAAGAAATGGAATTACGCGGAAACGAAATAGAAAACGTTCGAAAATAATTCCAGAACAGATTATACTGTTGTTTAGAGCCGCCGCACAGTGCAGACTTTTAATCGGCCGACAGTTTAGTTGGTTGCTTGTTAGTATGAATGCTTTATGTGAGTCCGCACCCCCAGGCGATTCTAGTCGACCCATAGACTGATCGAAAAAAAGTTGGTTAGGCTCCCAGATTCCTATTCAACTAAAAAGTTGGCCAACTATCGGCCGACTTCTTATCAGTATGGTATATTATGAGAATGCGCATACTCGCCGACTATTTAATCGGTGACTGATCATGTGACGACCACTGCGCAGACTCACATACCTACCCACCACAGTATTGTCTTGTGTCAACAAGTTGTTTTGATTACGTTTTTGGCCATATCGTTATTAAATGAATCATCAATAGAAACTTTGATTGAAGAAGATGAAAAGAGACCGCCTTATGTAAAAAAAGCTTAAAAGAATATTCAGATATAAATATAAAGACAAAATTATGGGAAGAGGTGTGTGGAGTTGTTGTTCCTGGTTGGAGTGAACTGGATGGCAAAAAGAAAAGAAAGCAAAGCAAGTACATAAATATTTTAATTACGTATACAAATCAAATTAATTTTTTAAAGTTAAAAGATTGTTTCTTACATAATTACACTAATACTATTCAATTATTCTATTGGAACCTTTAGTGTAAAACACTAAACGTGAAGAGATTTACCACTAAACACTAAATCACTTTTTTTGAACTGCTCGACGCACGTTTCGCTAACCATGTTAGCATCATCAGGAGATGATTTAATCTAATTCTAAAACTAAACTATGTACTATTTATATGAAAAACCCTACCTAACGAAGCGTGTAAAAATCATGAACCGTGAAGTTTACTAAGCCTTACATTACTATTACTACAAATATTTACACTTTGTCAAATTGAAATCAAATAGATCATTGAGGTGAAATAAAATAATTCGAGAAGTATTGCCACACTTCCTGGCCTATGTGTATTATTATTATCGCT
Source organism: Cosmopolites sordidus (assembly GCA_031761425.1). Taxonomy (NCBI): domain Eukaryota; kingdom Metazoa; phylum Arthropoda; class Insecta; order Coleoptera; family Curculionidae; genus Cosmopolites; species Cosmopolites sordidus. Next base: position 456,451 of record JARFXV010001087.1, on the reverse strand, counting down.
ATAGTTATCCATAGGGCACTCATAGAAAGTATCTGTGAATTGTACTCCATCTTTTATTCTCACATAATTGTGGAGTACACAGCAAGCTTTAATAATGGCAACACAAAAATCGATGTTTACATCGATTGGGCGGTGAAAAATACGCCACTTATTAGCTAAAATGCCAAAAATACATTCCACTATACGGCGTGCCCTAGTATGTTTATAGTTATAAATTCGTTTAGTGTAGTTTAAATTTATTTTTGAATATGGACATAATATATGATTTCCTATCCCAAATGCTTCGTCACCTACAACAACAAATGGCATGACATTTCCGTCTCCATCATTGGGCAACTTCCTTGCAAATGGAATATTTAGCTGCTTCGCAAAAAGTCGTTTGCCCTTTTCAGAAGTTCGAAATATTTCTGAATCACAAGCTGTTCCATAAGATCCAACATCTATATACACAAATTTGTAATCCGCGTCTGTCCAAGCCAATAAAACACAAGAGAAGAACTTTTTATAATTAAAATACAATGATGCAGAGTATTCTGGCTTCACCATACGTATATGTTTACCATCAATGGTGTTTACCATACGTATATGATTACCCTATGTCGTTAGGGAAATTCGTGCTATGATAAAATTCATCCGCTATTTGAATCCAGTCATCTTCTTGCTTCTCAGCCATATACAAGGGTTGAAGTATGTTCCACATTTCATGACATGTAGTTTTAGTTATACCTCGTATTGTACTCGCTCCAATCAGATATTCAAAGGATAGCGCATTGAAACTGGTACCGGTGGCCAGATATCTATAAAAGAAAAATTAAATTTAAGTAGTTAATGTTAATTACTTGTATAATTTCATTGCAGGTCAGGAAACGCAGAAGAAATGGGGAAATTTGCGGACCTGTTTTTGTAGGGAATTGAATGTACAAAAAAATACGAAGTCAGGGCAAGCTAAAACCAAGAGACGTAAATACATCTACTTCGATAAATTTTTATGCATTAAAAATCGGCCAACGGAAGAAAACCTAGGAGTGGCAGAAGAAAAACAAGAAGATTTTGATGATAGTCATAACGAATCAGCTAGTGCTTCTTCTGCACGTATTCCACAACGCAAAAATATTAATAAATCACATGTAACGGCAAAAGATTTGGACGAGGAACTACTGAAAGCATTGCGCGGGACAGAAGGCGAAGATACAAACTTTGTCTTATCTATTGTTCCCTCACTGCAGTCTCTTACCGCAGAAAAAAAACTGGATTTTAAAATTAATATTCTAAACATTTTTAGGGACATAAAAAAAGCAAAGCGTCGTCAGTATTCGACTCAAGCATTGTATAACGAAAATATAGCAGAGCAATCGTTGACATCTCTTCCGACACCACGTCCGCGAAGTGGGGCAAATGTTCACGAGTTTCAGCCTACTGATTATTCACGTTATGCGCCTCCAGCAGAAAATTTGCAGGATATTCACATTTCACCAGGATGTTCTAATGAAACAGCGCAGTCATACTATTCAAATTTTACAGATGAATCGGAAATATTACATTTGTAACGAAAAAAATATTCATTTCAAATTCTTCACGAATAACTAATTATTATTATGTTTTTTATTAGTTTCAATAAAAAATTAGTATTTAAAAATTATTGTTTTTCTTACCTTAACGTCACACTCAATCTCTCCGCAACAGCTATAGCACGTCCAAGATTGGAATATTCCTTCATTATTGATGGTCCAATTAATATAACAAGTTCATTGAAATTCTATAATAAGCGAAGAACTTTTTGGGATACTCTAATAGTTTAGTTCTTGTTTTAATAGCTGTTTTGGTAACATTTTTTTGAAGACACAAGTTCAATGTTGAACCCAATGCAGCTTGGAGTGCAAACTGCCAGATTGGTTGATCGGGCAGTCTACGCACAAACAACCAACCAGACATTTTGGTTTGTCTGGTGTACGCGCATGCAACCCAACCAGACTAAACTATCGGCCGATATTTTAGTCTGTAGTGTGCGGTGACCCTTGCGTAGTGTAGTGTGCGGTGACCCCCCCCAGCTAACAGTGCTGGATACTTTGAGCACTTAATAAAGTAAATTTTTAATCGCGTTTTTAAAAGTACATTTCATTTATTTTTGTGTTTTAGTTAAAACATTTTCACTCGCACGTTACTACACCCATCGATAGTAATATATTATTATTTTTCCCTCTATTACGAGAACGAAACAACCTATTTCAGTTTTGTAAGCGCAGTTTACAAAACCTTTAAAATGATTACAAGATAGGGGTTGCCATTTAAAATTTTTAGGTACAGGTGGCTGGAGGTAAGGGGGTGAAATGTGAACGGACATTAGTTTCGAATTTCTCCCTCGATATCTAAATTGACGTGTTTTTTGTCTAGAGCTAATTTTCATCGCTAAACGAAATAATAAGGGTGGTTACTTTTGAAATGAACGCACTGTATGTTTTAAAACTTAGAAGAGAACAGTTTAATAATGTTAAAATAAAGAATATAGTACTTACACTTATCAAAATACCGCGAATGAACAAAACGCTAGAATCAAAATGTAATCTCTGGTCAATGATGGCCCTACGTTTGACATCCGTTGCAGGATACAGCGAATCATCCGTTCCATATTTTGTGACCAAATATGCCATTATGGCATGAGAGTCTGACAAAATGAAACCATCTTCCTCTTCAAGAACTGGTACTGTATGTTGAGGATTTTTCTTAAACATTATTCACAAAAATCAATTAATGATCATACAATATAAAGATAATAGATAGATTCAAGTATTTTCTTAATGGTATTTTCAAAACCACCAATTAACGTTAAATAAGTCATCTGACATAGTTTAGTTTTACAGCATATATTTTTATAAAACACTTTTTATAGCAAATTTTCTTCGGAACTAACAGGGAATTCTTAGATTCAAGATGGCGCAAAAAAAGGTTCCCTATTTTAAATTAAAATATCTTCTTTTTTGTTTAACATGGGCTTTCATCTTTTATTGCAGGATATACCAGAAAATCGAAAGTATTAAATGGGCCGCTATAGTGGCTGGGGGCACTTGTAGAACGAATAGAAATTGTTATAATTTACTTTGAAAATAGAAGAAGCATTATTTCAACTCTAAGCCTAATCAATTTCGACGAAGTTTTATCGTTAGAGATGCTCCTTCCAAGCGCATAATGCCCAAATTGGTAGCCAAAATTGTAGAGACAAAAAAGTCAACTTTTTGGAGACCAAAAGCCAAATTTTTGAAGGCAAAAATATATGAGATGTAAGGGAAAATGTTCAGGAAAACTCCAGGAACACCAATCTGCCAAAGTCCTGCTCAATTGGACATGAAAATTTTGTCAAGGAATTGTAATTGTCTGATGAGACCAATTTCAACTTACATGGATTTGTTAATAAACAAAATTCATATTAATGGCGCACAGAAAATCTACAAATAACTCTCCATAGCGAGAAAGTCACTATATGGTGTCCAGTTTTCTTCCAAAAAAAAATCGGACCGCTGTTGTTTGAAGATGAAGAAGGACAAATAGAAACCGAAAATACTGATCATTTTAGACATATGCTTGAAAACTTTTTCTTAACACAATTAGGAGACATTGAGGTCGATTGGTTTCAATAGGAGGGTGCTACAACTCATACTGCAAGAACTACAATAGCGCTCCAAAAATGGAGATCTGAGGTGGTCTCTAAGAAATCTGGATCTTCCCTTATATCACATCTCTCCTATGGGGTTGTCTTAAAGAGATAATTTACATTACAATGATTGCTATTTATGTATCCGGAATAATAAATATAAAATATTCTCGCCACGATGATCGATACACTTTTGCATACATTTGAACCAATTTTCATAGCACTTTTTTCATTGCAATTGAGTTATCTCCAAAACATACATTTTGAATACATCAACCGCTTCTTCTGGCGTCGAACATCGTTGACCGCGTGGTTTATTCTTCACGGGCGGGAACAAAAAGAAATCATTGGGTGCCAAATCAGGACTGTTGCTCGGTCCGATGTGTGAGAGCTCGCGTTGTCATGGTGAAGAATGATCCTGCGTCGCTGGTTGTTTTTTCTTATTTCTTCAAAGACTTCTGGCAAACAAATGGTTGTGTACCATTCAGAATTGACCTTTCTACGATTCTCTAGTGGCAATGTATCCACATGCCCATTTATCTCAAAAAAAGGGGGACCATTTGCTTTAAAGTGCTTCTTGCCAAACAGCTTATGTTGGGTTTGGCTCATTTTGAAAGACCCATACTGCTATTTACTTTCGGGCTCATACTCATAGATCCACGATTATTTAAATTTAGTACTTTTTCAGCATTTCTTTGCACCAATCGACACGAGCCTTTTTTGAGCGATTGTCAAATTAGGCGGAATCCAACGCGCACAATATTTTTCACGGCTAAAGGTTCACATAAAATCTTGTGTATGCTTGTCATACTAATGCCCAGGGATGTTTCAATCTCACCGCAGGAAAATCCTCAGAAGTTAATTCCATTTTTTGACTGAGATGAAATTTTCAAGTCAATAAACAACACAAATAATCCTCAAACACTATATCAAATCAACGACAATATTCGGCGAGAAATGCAGAGAATATGTCAAGAAACACTCACTAAGGAGATGGAAGATACTGTGAAAAAGCATCAATTTGTGAATGCAAAAATGGCCACCATTTAACAGGCATTCGTTTTCCAAAAGTAATCAGTTTAAGTAATCAAAATTCCAGAGACTGCACTGCACTGCACTGCAATTTACAAGTTAAATAACAAATTTTAACTTTAGTTTTTTGTATTTTTTAAATTTTAAATAGGATACCTATACCTAGATTTATAATAGGATAGATATATTTTAGATAGGATACTTTTACGCCACCTTGGGTGCCTGTCAAAGAGATTCCCATAACAAAAAAAAAAAATGCATTTCATAAATGAATCGAAAGTTGATTTATCTGAAGCCAAAATTATATTGACACAAAAACTTTGTAAAATTACATACCTTCAAGAAATCATCCTTTAAATGTTCTCCTTCTAATAAGTTTACGTTAATAAACTCCAACTCGATGCCAAGAGCTTTCGCACATAATAAAACTGACCTAACTGGAGGACTAGCTAAAATTCCGTACAATTTTGTCATTGCGTTCGTTGACGGTACAATTCTCGATCTGTTCAGTCGGTTACTGATTGGAACGCTGGGTTTGACTCCTTTATAATATGGCTATCGTTAAGCTCTTATTTATTCGTTACGGTCGATGACCTTGAAGCACATAGTAACTCAACTAAACTTATATACAAATAAATTATCATATCTTTCAAATGAAGTAAAACTAAAGATGTTTCCTAGTCGTAGATAATGTCATTACATTATTTTGTAATTACTGTAATAACATTTGTAGATTCTGATTCGTTTTTTTTTCACAGATATATACAGGGTGTCCCAATAGTGCGATTGTTGATATCTTGATAATGTTTAAATATAAGAGTTGTACAACTAAATTGATTAATTTAAAATTTAAAATTAATTATATTTATTCAGGGTGTCTCACAAAACCATGGCGGGATATAGTTTTGTTTTTTCTTATTGAACACCCTATATGTTCACTAATTTTTACATTCGATTGGTTCTAAAGATATTTCGTGAAACATACCCTATAAATAAACCCAATGGTTTTACTGATATCCGCCATTTTGTAGAAAATATCGGAGTTGCAGACTATTTTGTAGTGTCATATATATTTTATTTTTTTATGTAAGATTATCATTTTTGGTTTGGTGATGACTTAACTTTTAATGCAAACAAAATTTGTCTGTGTTACACAGGGTGTCTAGGATAACTGAGATAAATGATAAAAATTCAAAACATCATATCTCAATTTTTTTAATCGAATGTGTAATATTTTTATATTTTGCGATATTCCTAAGACAAAATGCTGATATTCTTCTTAGACATGCCCTATACCTATCTATCATAATTTCCCAAATTTTTATATTTTTGTTTTTAAGATTTCGTTTTTGATGGTATTCACCTTAGGCTTTATGTTATTATTAAGCTAATGAATGACGTCATGATATATTAAGGATTTAGGTTATTACATATTTTAATATTTGATTAGAAAACAATTATTATAAAGTAACAAAACTTTTCGTTATAGTAAACAAAATATAAATATTTAGTTTTTACTAAGACAGTTTAAGTACAAACATTTATAAAAAAGACGTTACTACAATCACTTAATTAAATGTTCAATATGTCTAAGCCTATGTTCACAAAAACTATTAACTACAATGAGCATTGCCTCATTAATATTTATAAACACATTTCTTGTTCAATTTGCATGTCCTCTATTGTGGGGGGTGGCATTTGATAAACTTTTCTTTAACTAATGCCTGATTCGTGAATATAATATATTTGAAAAGGTTAGGTTTTTTTTATTGCTCAGTTACAAAAATCAGGCTTTCGATAGAAATCATTTTGATTTAGTTCTTGAACCAATTCTATATGACACGGATGAAATTTATATTTCCTAGTTGTTCTGTTCGCTGTGGATTTTTTAACGCCTACCTCGTTTTCTATCTGACTGTATGAAATATGCGAATTTTTAATTACAACTTGAAGAACTAAATATTCGTTTTCTTCACTCATAGATCTTTTCTGCCTTTCCAAGTTTTTTTTGGTAATCGGCACATCCAGTTCTTTCAAATCGCTCTTTCAGTCGTATAAACACTAATGCATTAGGATGACGTTCGGCATTAGGAAATCTTTGCACATAAATTCGACTTGCTAAAAAAGAGTTTTGATCACTTGCGCCGAACACGTAGATCATGTTTATCAATTCCTCTCTAGAAAAATTAATTTTTGTTCAACTTTCTGTTCTAATCAACACCAAGTCCAAATAATTAACCGTTTGATTCATTTGTTTCTACGCCATGATCGTATAGAGCCAAGGTCTCCAAACTACGGGCCGCCAGTGTCATCAATCCGGCCCGCGACTAGCGAATTTAAAAAGCGTATGCCCGTTTAGGGTGCGTACTCTACGACTAGTTTAGAAATTATAGATAATGGCAGGAACATTAAAACGGTTTTGGCCCTTGGAACTTACTTCAGTAATCAGTATGGCTCTAAGGCTGGTAAGTTTGGAGACCCCTGGTCTAGAGCGTCTTGCACGTCTAGGCCATCTGCGTGCTGTAAGTTGTAATTGAATATTCACATTTCTTTTCGATAGTCCAAATAATAGATCATAAAAATATTTTTTCTGTTTAATTATGAAAGAAGTATACTCTTTATTATGTATCACTGTTTAAAAGCTATACTAGAACAATATTTGCAATTTGAATTAAATTTTATGACGTTATTACTAAAACGTCTATGGTGAATTCCATTAAAAACAAAAATGTAAAAATTTCGGAAATTATGACAGATAGGTATAGGATATGTTTAAGACGGACGGACGATATAAAACGAATAGTTGGTACCCGCTGGATGAAAGAAGTACAGAACAGAAAGGACATTTCACGCCACAAAGGCATATATCCAGTAGTTGTTCGATGTTCTCTGATAAATCTGTTTAAGTTTATAATTCAAATTCCAAGCAATATTGCTTTAACACACATTAATACCACTTTACAAGAGGGATTGCCATTATAACAAATAATTTTAAACCCATATCAGTACAATAAACGTCACAGGGTCAGAATCCGTGCTGCATCGATCGAAATAAGTGGTTGGTGGGGTAGAACGTCTTATTTAACATTTTCCGAATAGTTTTTTTACACGTTTTGTAACATGGAGCCGAGCATTATCACGTTGAAAAATGACTTTATCGTATTCTGGTGATTTTTTCCTTCAATGATCGGTTTCATTTTATCAATTGTTGTTGGTATCGATCGCCAGTAATCATTTCACCAAATTTCAGAAGTTCATAGTACACAGCTCCCCTACTATCCCACCAAATACACAGCTAAGCATTCTTTCCATGCATATTGTGCACTGGATGTGATGTTGAAGGCTCTCCTTGAGACTTCCCTGAAAAGACAGCACTCGAGGTTCGAAGGCAGCACTCGAGACTTGTACGTCTACGTTTAAACGCTGGAAACTAGCTATTAACACTTCTGCGAAATGCTGATTGATTACTCAAACTAAATGAAGACGTTCAAATCATTGTTGTAGGGTTAAAACAGACTTAAAATCATAAAACATTGTGACATGAAATTTTTTACGTGGGTGTCGTTTTCTTAAAATATCAGAACCATAAGGATTACCCGATTGTAGAAACTTATGCAATACCTAGTGGTAACTCGCGAAGGAGGACGTTGGGGCGCCGCCCCTCCAACAATTATCACAGTAAACAATTTTTAGAGCAAAACACCATATTTTATTTCCGTCCAGTTTCTTTCCTTTAACTCATTTTAAGATATTATTAAAAATTAAAATCTCCAAATGTAGAAGAACGTCTGTCGACCCATCACACCAAATAATGCGTATAAAAATTCCATTCTTTCGCCACAATTTTAACATCGTTGATTGGACCTTTACCTTCAGCGACCATACGCCACGTCAGCATATCTCGTCATTGGCGCTACATGTTTTGTTGGTTGCCAGAATTCGGGGATTAACTGCTTTCTAAAACATGCGATTTGGACGTAGATTCCCTGTGACCGAGCGTACCGGTAATTAGTTTTAAACGCTGATTTGACGGATATGGAGTTTTTGATATGTCTCGGGTCGCGTATTTCGTTCGCCTCGCGAACACATGTTTTGATTTGCTGAGTTGAGTAGTACTTTTTAAATAAAAATAATCAACTTTTAATTGCAAACATGAATGTGTGTGATTTAAAACAGTTAATAATGATTAATTTACGTTTGGAGGAGAAAGTTAAATTAAAAACTAACGGTCATTTTCCGATGATAGAAAAAGAAGATTTGAAGACCGAATTGGAAATTTTTTATTCAAGGCCCGAGATTTGTCAAAATAAAGACATTAAAGGCTGTTTAAAGACATTAAATTTTAGTTTGAATATGGAACTAGATACGGCTTTTAAAGAAATCGCTAAGGCATTGAGAATACTAGTGACTATACCGATGACCACAGCCGAAGCCGAAAGATGTTTTTCGACTTTAAACTTGATTAAAACATATTTAAGAAATTCAATGGGGGAAGATAGACTAAATGCTTTAGGTATGTTAAATATTGAGAGTCTATGGTCGAACTAATTCCGGACTTTAATGAAAAAGTTATTGAAAAATGTATTTTGGACAAAAACAAGTAAATGGAGTTTCACTTTAAAAACTAGAAAACAACGAGGTACTCTTCACCGACAAAAATGTGTACAATAACCTTTTTTTCTCATAAAGTGTTGATATATTTTTTGAACGTTTCGTCTTCTACTTCCCTTTTCTTCTTCTTCTTATGAATTTTTTCTATTAATTTGCAGTTACAATAAACTGTTTGAATGGTTTACTCTTCGGGAAACGGTAAGTGTCTACTTATTTATTCCTTTATCTGCGCTACAAGCAACAACCCATCCTCCAACGTCCTTGTAAGTAGTAACAATGCAAAATTTTAATGTTTTCCTGATTCACGTCCTGTGTAGGGTTACAGTAGCACTAAAAGTAAAAGGGAGGAAGGAGAAAGCAAAAAAATCTTCAACAACACTATTTTCTTCTACGCCCTCCCACTTTAAAAATCCACGAGCCGCCATTGGCAAAACATATGTAGAGATTGGAGAACAAATATTGATTTTCTATTTTAAACAACCCTCGAAAATTATTGTATTTATTTCATATTTTAACAAATTAACATCATATATAATCTCAATATGGCACATAAATATAATCTACGTCCTTTCAGCGATATTATCAAAAATTATTACTTGTAATAATTTAGGAGACTAACCAAACAACCATGTACCTATATCCATCAGTCAAAGTCGAGCTCGACTACAAAAACATCTTTAAAAGAAATGATTATATTCACAAAATATATATTTTTGTTTTCCTTTACATTATTTTCTATAAAGTGTACTATTTCAAATAAAAAAAATACTATAAGTTTTGTTAATAAATTTTTAGAAAGTATAGATACTCCACGCAGAATAATCTCGTTCCTTCCAACCAATAAAAGCAAGTTAAATGATACTTTCTGCGAAAGATGAATGCAATAATTTTGATTTTGTTTTAGCAACGATTAGTTTATACAAAAAATATCAGACGATGAAGAATTTTCAGGCTGTGTTTTTGAATAACCCAAAGTTTATTCCGCAAAATTTCCTGTTTGTTAGCAATGTGGTATTTATTGCAGATTTGCAATGTGAACATATATCCAATATACTCAAACAGGTAACTATGGTCACTTGAACTTAGATCAGGCCTATTCAGAGGTTAGTTTCATAAGTAGGATTTGATTTAATTTTTTAATAAAAATACAACGAAGTTAGATAAACTTACTCATGGAAGTTATATATGAAATAGAACTTTGTCCAAATAGTCATCTCAGCTTTTCCTACAGATCACAACTTATCTCTCAAAAATGTAAATAGTTTTTCTCCAATATTGCAACTTTATTTCGGCTACGACTTGCATGTTAGCTTTGAACCCATACGAATGAGCTTTGAGCGAATGTCATAAACTTCCCTTTAACATAACCTCAAAAGAAAAATCTGAAGGTATCAAATCGTGTCATCTTTGTGTATTCATTACTCAAACAACTTGTTAATTTTAGTGCGCAAAATCTTGTTGAAAATAGTGATTAATGATGAACGAAGGTTGGCGACTATCATGACTATCTTTACTTTGTTTACGGCTACTTATAAATTATTGTTTAATGTGTTATTTTTTTAGGCCAAGAAACATAACCTATTTAAAAAACAAAATATCTGGATGCTCTTTGGTACAATAGACGATGTCAAACGATTAAACTACGTATTTTCCTACTACAGCAGTGTTTATTTGATAGAAAGAGAAATGAACAACAATACGATAAATATTTCTAAAATATATAAGATAACCGATTTATCCAAAAGTTATACGAAAACTCTTATAGGTAGATGGTTAAAGTCAACATTAAAACTAGAGTTTCACAAAGAGAAACTGGAGAAAAAGTTATTAAACTTCCATAGAGAACCTATTCGAGTATCGTATGCATTGAGTTATGAGAGTAGTAAAGATTTAGGTACTTACCGGTAAGCGGAAGAACAGCAAAATTTATTTAGAATGTAGTATGAACTGTAAAACATTTTGTGTTGTACACATATAGGTATAAGAGTGCCGGTGCCTTATTAATATATTTTATTTAAACTCGCTTTTGCGTTTTTTATGTCAATGTTAATTTTCCAAATTGAATTTAGCAAGCATTTAAAAAACATACATGGTATTAGTTTGAATATATACTGGCTCAGGGGTCTTTCAAACTGAACGGTTTTTTTAATTCGTGAATAAAACACATGGAATTTGTATTGATTTCAAAAACTTTTTTTTGATAATTGAAGAGTATTGTATGACATTTAAACACGAAAGACAATATCTGCCAAATGTCTACCTCTTGCGGCTCCACATACGTCCACTATTTTGTCAAAATATTGGATGACATTTTGGCCTAACCGTCGCTCTATCTCACCAATAACTCGAATAATTTCATCCTTTAGTTCTTGAATCGATTGCGGATTGCTCTTATAGACCGGGCTTTTCGCATAACCTCGCAGAAAATAGTCCAACGGTATCCAATTACATGATTTTGGTGGCCAATTAACATCACCGTTTCTTGCAAAAAACCTTTTTAGAACTAGTTGCGTGCAAGCGCATCCGCCATATATATGAGGTGTTAATATGAAAGTTTCGGGCATTTTTTATAAATATGGCTGGATAACAAGAATCATTACCCTTATTATCAGTGCAACTAAATGAAAAATGAATTGATGGTGCTTTATTAGTACATCCCGCAATAGAAACACATAATTGTATTCAATTAGAACGATGGTTAAAATGCCATGGCTGTCCCCAACGTGGAAATAAAACAGAACTTGTTGAAAGGTTAGGATGGCAATTATATTCATATTAGATTTATACTTATTATATTTACATTATATTTACAAAATTATATTTATATTTTTGACTTTATATTTATAACATTACATTTATTTCTATTTTAAGTTTGAAGCATACTTAAATTTTTATTTCTTTTTAATACTTGTACTCTTCCATAAGAGCAATTGTTTAAAATAATTAACTTTTAATAATTAAATGTTTATGAGTTTATTTATATTTTTCAGCCAAATAGGCCCTTGTTACTTTTACCTACAATACACATTCATGATTGGAGGTTATAGCATAAGCTGATACATTAACATTAAAATGAATTAAAAGTACCTGATACGTGATTTTTTTACAAAACTGATGGGGTCAGGATGTTCTGTTGTTGGACCACTTTCTCCTTCGAAATGAAGTGAACAAATATACGTATCTTTGTTAAAATGATCAATCAGTGGGAATCGACCATCACCTCGTCCACATTTCTTAACTCACAAATTACATTTTTTAAATGTTTTTGTTTAGTTGATTTAATACGTTTTCGACGATATTCAAGACAACTGTTTGGAAAACTAAAAAAGTAATATAAATACTCCAAAAATTATTTACTACACGTATCGCTGCGACATATCCCATAATAACAACGTTTTTGTGCTTTTTTTTACTGATAACATTAGATATCATTTTATTAAAATGTCTGTATTAATATTATACTTCAAATATATAACAATTAAAACTTAACTATTGATAATGAATTAATAATTAAAGTTGTTTTTTTTTGTTAATTACATTGAAAACATAATATTCACAGCTTATACATGCATGAAGTGCCCGAAAAACATGTCGGAAGTTGACGCATACGAGCAAAAATGTTTAACTATGAAAAGAACTATAACTCGTTCAGGAACTTTTTCTCACAGTAAATCAATTGTTTCATTAACAGAGTGGGGTGTAATGCCATCCTGTGGGAACCACATATCCACCAGATTAAAATTATTCAAGTCAGCCCAAAAAATTCCAATTGTCATATCATGATATCGAACACCATCACAGTTCACCAGCAGCATTCTGAAAGCAATGCAGCCCAATTTCACGTCCTGACCATAATGCATACCAAAGAGTAACTCGTTTAGGATGTAAAAGTTTCTCATGAATAAATCGTGGATTTTTCTCACCCCAAATGCGGCAATTTTGTTTATTACTTAATCTGAAAAGATGATTTTTTAAGAAAAATCTTCTTTTGTCGTTTGTTCTTTGACCTAATTGACTAATGCACGACGTTTTGAATGATCCAGTGGCTTTAATGCCGATGTTATTTGAACCTATATGTCTTCAGAGTTAAATCCTTCCAGAGCTAAATCCTAAAAAAAGTCCAAATTGTTGTGAACGTCGATTAATAGAAATTTCTGGATCTTCAGCAACACTTTCAAGTACCAAATCAATATGCTCTTGTGAACGACCACTACAACTAAATATTGCTCTTCTTTTATCTTCCACCGAACCAGTTTCTTGAAATGTTTGAACTATTCAATTGATATTGTTTTCAGATGGATGATTGTGCAAAGCGTAAATATCACATAATTTTCTAAAAACATTTTTCGCTAAACGCCCATTTTCGTAAAATAATTCATCAATTTTAACGCAGCATCACAACACCACCAAGAATTTAAAAAAAAACACTCAATTTGAAAGACCCGTTATATATAATTACTTTATTCATTATTTATACATTTATGAGGTATTTTAAAAAATATTTCGTATGAAATAACAAAGTAAAAATTAATTTTATACGATTTAGTAAAGAATGTTATTTAAGAGTCCGTTCTAAACAAACCACCTAATTTGCGGCAAAACAATGTATGGTTTTTGCATCCCGATAACCCATCATCGCACAGTAATTATTCATGAATATTTCCCTAAAAATCAAATAACCAACGTTCCTCAATCTCTATATTCACCAGATATGGTACCGTGTAATTTTTTTCCTGTTCTCTCGATTAAGCAAACCACTTCGTGAATGTCGTTTTAATCACCGTTGTATACTTTTTAGAAATCGCCGCAAAGACTACAATCCAAAACTAATCTTTCTCATCATGAACGGAGTGTCGGAGCTCTTCAATGCCACCCACGTACCAATAGTCAGAGAATTGTGGGGTGACTATGACAAAAAGACTGGCAACTTTACTTCTGGAATGTTTTCCGATCTTCAATACAGTCTGGCTGACATTGGAGGTATAAGAAACAAGTCTATAGAGGAAAACACTTTTGAATAACAACCATTTATCATGTAGGGAACACAGCAGTCCTTTCTAAATCACGGCTGGGTTATTTTCGATATATATCATCAAGCGGAGATATTAATGAAGACAGAATGCTTTGGACATTTCGTGCGCCACCCGTATCGTACACACAAAATGTTTGGTTGTTGCCTTTCAAAAAGGTTAGTCATTTGGTAGACAGCTTCTTGTGTTAATATATCAGCACAACAAGACCGCAATCATAAGATGGATGTTCATGAATTAATAATTTATTAGAAATGAAAACAAAAGCAATACTTAACAACCAACCAATCATTTTAAACATCGACAGATTTCTCTTTTCGTTCCCAAACAAGACTTAATGTGTTTAAAGCAATATTTATATTTTTATATTTTAGGGAATTTGGATGGCCTTGTTAAGCTTGAGTTTTATCATCTACTTCATGCTGACGATTACAGAGTACACAGAGTGTCATATATTACAAACAAATAAACTTGAAGAACGAATATGTTGGTATACAGCATTTGAACTGTTATTAACAACACTAACGCAAAGAGGTTACATTTCTCTATACGTTTTCTCTAAAGAGATTTAATTTAGAATGTAAAATTCCAGGTTCATCGCTTACATTTAATACGATATCTGGTAAAGTTATCTGTATCACGTTCTTCATTTCAACTTTGTTGATATATACAGCGTACACAGCCAAACTTTTAGTTGCGTTTCAATCATCAAGTGATGATATAAAGGACTTTCAGATGTTGCTCAAGACTGGAATGGGATTGGGTTCAGAAAACACAACTTACAACATATTATATCTCAATGTAAGTGTACAAAGTTACACTGTTGTACCAAACCAATAGAACACCATCATCAATATTCCCCATGAAATCCTAAAAATCAGATTTTTAATATATGTTGTGTATATTGGGTTGCCTAAGAAATAACTTCTTTTTTCATAAATAAATAATCTAAATTAATTTTTATGTATGTATACGTATTCAAATGTATATTGTTCTTTGATAGATAGTATGATTGATACTTGAGGTGTTACAGAAAAAAATGTGTTGGTATTGTTTAACATAAATCAAGATGAACATTTTCAGCATAATTCAACATATTCATGATGACAAGTACACATATTTGACATTTCGAACACAAAAATCGATCTAGAATAATATATAAGGCGATTAATGGAGCACTAATAACTATTCTCAATAAACATTTCATTACTTACATAAGTACATATATACTGGTTGAAATTCAGATATTAGCTAATGGTATTTAATAAAAATACATATAAACTGAATTTTGTAATAATTTGAAAATAATTTTTACACGAATTTTTTTATATGAACTGTAAAAGTTTAGTAATAGTTTTCCACAATACTATTAATTTATAATTTAGTAACTTTTAGCAAAGCAATGATAGCGTTGACGAGACTACACGAAAATATCTGTATGACACCAAAATTAAAGGACGCGAAAAATCATTTTGGTTGAATGCTCTTGACGGAATAAGGATGATCCGTGATGGCAAATTTGCTTTCCATTTGGCCAATAATATCGGGTCTGTATTTGATTTAATATTATTCGTAAAATGATATGAAAGGTGTGTCAACTAAAAATTTGCAAAGTTTTTAAGATTTGACTAAATAGACGTATAATATTAATGAATGTTTCTAGTAATCACTTCCAGCAACAATACATTTCTGAAATACATTTCAAAAAGTTCGCTTATAGGAAGTAGTTGAAAAAATTCTTGGCAAGACCCAGAGATGGCGCAAATAGGACCAAATAACTAATATCTTTGTTAAGTATGATTCATTCTGGTGCCGACGTGTATGTTTAGTTGCTTAGTTATGGCAATCGAGTAAGGAAAATTGTTGTATTATATATATATATATATTATATATATATATATATATATATATATATATATATATATATATATATATATATATATATATATATATATATATATATATATATATATATATATATATAACTAAAGCAATTATTTCCCAGTCGACTAAGTTTTTGAGTTGGTTTTTAAGTGAATTTTTAGTTGACATCTTATTGGCATTTTCATTTTTATTTGCGATTTTTTTGCAGATATGGTTTAATAAACAAAGAATTTGATGAAGCTACTAAGAGATCCATACGGTTCATAAATTCAATAGTCCGTTTTAATAATTACTTATGCGTCCCCAAAGGATCAACTTTGAAGGATTTTCTAACGATTGGGTAATTCTTTAAGAGAAGTTTTCGAAATATATTTATCTATATGTAATTATAACAGCGTTCATTATATTAAACATTAAATTATCCTTCGGATAAAATATTATCTAAATTAGTTCTTAAAAGTTATTTGTATAACACAAAATGCAACGATTGCTGAATGACGCTCATAGGAAAACTCCAATGCAGCAACCCATATAGATCAAATACCGTGTAAAGCTAAAGAAAACTTTTGCCAGAACGTTCAAATTATTAACACAAGAACGGATGAAGATTACCTAGAAATAATATAGATTTGTTATAGGATTTTGCGATTGCGAGAAACGGGAGTAATACGAAGAGAACAATTATTATATTTCTTTCCAAGGCCGATACCTGACTATACAAAACCAATTTTTCTAAGCCTGGATATATCAGACACTAAATTTATTTTTTATATATTAATTATAGGATTTTGGTTCAGTGTTGTGCTATTCTTTGTTGAAATTGTAATATCTAGAATTTGCCATCAAAAACAATTATAATTTACATTAATAAATATAAATAATTATTCTACTTTGGTAGTTTTGTAATTAATTCTAATTCATTTTCAGATAAAAATAAGCAAGTAAAAACTATCAGAAATGGTGTCAGAGATACCATTTTTGCACTTGGTTCGGAACTCTTTCCCCACCCGCCGTACTCACCAGACATGGTCCCCGACTACCACTTATTTTCATCGATGTCTCGCTCACTTTCCATGAAATACTTCAACAATTACAGTTATGTCGAAAACAGGCTTGATAACTCGAACACCTCAACAGATGTATGGTTTTTATGGAAGTGTATTCAGAAATTGCCCGAGAGATGGGAAAATATCTATTATATATTATAGTCATGTTCGAGTGTATGTTGGGTAACGAGAGATTTCTCCCACATCTAATGTAGGGAACACGTTCTTTATATCTGGGTAATATGGATCTTTTAGTTTGACTAATATACCATCTTCGATCACAATGTTAAGGACTAATTTCATAAATATCCGATTTTCCATGTTAATCTACTTTATTCCTTTTCACAGTTTTTCTGGGAGAGTATCCACAAATTGCAATCCAAGAGCCAAGAGCTAAATAACAACATTTGAGTTTTCCTTATCATTAAGACTTGTTCGTCTTCGTTTAAATTTTGTACACCAGCTACAGGCATTTCTATTGAATGATGCATCATCATCAGAACTGTTCAATACATTATTGTTGCATTAAAACGTTCTGCAAATCGTTACACATTATGGCACGAAAATGTTGATACCTTAGCTTAATTTTGTCAAAAAAAATATTTTTAGCGCACTGTCAACGGAACAAAATAATGTAAAATTTCACGATTGTTATATTAACAAACTTCTTAAATATTACCATTAGGATTACCCGATAGCAGAATCTCAATTCACGGTCCTGGGGTCCAATATGTCACTCGGGTCCAATATACTTAACGATGTCATAAATCCATCGTGCTTTCGGTCTTCTTCGCGGACGTTTGCGATCAAGCGGTATCCACTCCAGGATTGCCTTGGTCCATCTGTCGTCCCATCGCCTCGCTATATGACCTGCCCATCTCCATTTCAATTGCTTTACTCTTCCAATGATGTTTCCTGATCCATGCGCAGGACTTTCTGTCTCGTCTTGTAATGCCAAGCATACATCTTTCCATTCCCCTCTGTGCCACCCGAAGTTTTTGAATTGATTGTGAGTATCCAGGTTTCACTTCCGTATGTCATAACAGGTAGAACGCACTGATCGAAGACTTTTCTTTTCAGGCAAAGTGGGAGTCTGCTCTTAAACACTATGTTGAGCCTACCATATGCCTGCCAGTCACATTTAACACGCCGTTCCACCTCCCGAGCGGTATTCTCGTCCATTGAAATCCTCTGCCCAAGATATATAAAGCTGTCTACAATCTCCAAATCCCTTCCTAAAACTGATATTCTTCTGTCCTGGGCGAAGTTATTGAACATAACCTGACTCTTTTTCAGGTTTATTTTCAAGCCAAATGGTTCGCCAGCCTTTTGCAGTTCTTGTATGCGTCTTTGCAGCTTCTTTGGGTCTTGTGAAATGGGAATAATATCATCTGCAAATCTAAGATGGTTTAAGTTTGCACCATTGATCTTTACACCATCCTGTTCCCAATCCAGTTTACGGAATACTTCTTCAAGGCCAGCCGAGAAAGGAATAGGCGATATTGCGTCACCCTGACGTATACCTCGTTCTATATTAATTCCCACTTCAAGATCATCAAGGTGACTTGTAGCTGTAGCTCCATCATATATCGATTCTAATAGGTTTACATAGGCTCTCTCTACACCTTGGCTAAGCAGTGCATCTATTATCGCATGCTTTGAGGTGGAATATATATATATATATATATATATATATATATATATATATATATATATATATATATATATATATATATATATATATATATATTTAAGTTAAATGTTGACATTGACAGTTAAATGTAAATAAATAAAATGGACAATATACATACACCATATTGCTTCTGATCCATTTTGAATTGTTATATAGAAATCTTATTTCTATATAACTACAAAAAAATAGCAATAAAACCTTACAAAACAAAATACAAGTGTTTGTTATTTTGATACAACAATATATTGAGTTACCTAACCAGATAATCTAACTAACTCATCTTTATTTAAGTATCCAAGAAAATGTTTGACATAGAACGCGAAGAAAAATGTACGTTTATTGGTTAAGCCGATGTATGACTGGGAGCAGCCAAAACAAGGAATCTCATAGACACCATGTGACTCGTGTGAAATATTATCCTTCATTGGTCTAAAAAAACTGGATATATTTCTTTCTGTTATAAATATCGTTTCGATAATACGTGATCTGAATATGTGGCAAATTTTATCAGTAACTCCCTTGATGTACGGCAGAAGAACTTTGGAGTTTTAGGACAATTCTCTAGTGGATTGGTATAACCAGTTGCTTGAACATTATTATTATGCCTTTTTATTTGACACATGTCATACTCATTTTGAATTACTTCCGTTTCTAGGGAATTAAGTTCTGTTTGTCTATGTTCCCTATCCGACAATCTTAGTGATCTCGTGACCAAAGTTTTGAGTATATGTATATATATATATATATATATATATATATATATATATATATATATATATATATATATATATATATATATATATATATATATATATATATATATATATATATATATATATATATATATATATATATATATATATATATATATATATATATATATATATATATATATATATATATACATACAGGAAATATCTTAAAGGTATTTAGATCTGTTTTTTGGGGTAAATATATTTTTCATTTAGTAGGCTGTGAAACTATGGATGACAGATGAAGTATTTGATTACACTTGACAACTGTTAACGTCAACTTGTGAATTTCAAATTTCTAAAGATTTTAGCTATATTTGGGGCGCTAAATCTAAATATGAAATCAGTTTTTCTCAATCTGCGCTACTTTTTCGGATACATCCACTTATCTAACAATGTTTTTTTTTCAATTCAATAAATTCAAATATATGGATGTATATCAAATATCTCTTGAAATATTCTTGCTTCTTGTGCCTCTGAGATAGCAGAGACAAAACACACCACTGGGTTAGAAAAGAGTCGCCTAAGAGAGAAAACATGAACTTTAAAGAAAAGAATATCGTTAACAACCCCTTTGTTGGTCGAGAGAAAATTATCTTTCCTCCACTGCATATCAAGCTCGACCTAATGAAGCACTTTGTAAAGGCTCTTAATAAGAATGGATCATGCAATGCTATATATATATATATATATATATATATATATATATATATATATATATATATATATATATATATATATATATACCAATATATTAGAACTATAGAAAACAGTTAACTACAAAGGAAGATGGGATCTGTACATGATGGTAGATTAAGATTATTACGGAAAAGAAGCTTCTGAAGTGTTCAGTGATTAGTTTGTTTCATCGATGACTTTTTCCTCTATCTTTGTATATAATAATGTTTGTATAATATAATAATAAAAATTCCGTGTTTAATTTTTTTTTTAAGTGAAAATTCCTTTAGAAGCTTTGAGCGATTTTTGGTAGGGGCAAATCTTATGGGTACGTGTCACCGACATGCTAGTGATGCTAGTGAAGATAAAACCTTGAGTTCGTGTCACTGACATGCTGTAGTAGCAGTAAGTGAAATTAAATTGACTACGCGAAAAGTTTAATTTGTGTATACTGTGCATTGTTTATATTGTGTTTTAGATAATCATTATTTTAATTGTTTAATTGTAGAATCACTGGCGTTTCAAATTTTATTCCAAGTATAGCTTATACTTATACCTGGTATATTCTTGCATTGTAGAACCGGTCCTTAGAAACATTAATTGATGTTAACTTATGGATGTCATTTGAATGGAAGAATTTGAAAAAATTTCGTCTGAAAAATATTTTTTTTGAGCTCTAAAGGATATCACTATAATGATATTAAGATGTCTCTCGGATTTTGATGCTGAGCGGATTATGGCACGAAAATTTTGACGTTACAATTTAATTTTTTCGTAAAGTTGATTTTTAGCTTTCAAAATATGTCAAATTTTATTATTGTAGAAACTCTTTCAGTGACCTACGTAGTGAGTAGTATCATGTCATAGTATTTTATTACACATTTTAACAAATTACCATCACATATAATCTCAATATACATAAATTCAATATATGTCCTGTCAGCGATATTATCAAAAATTATTACCCATAATTATTTAGAAGACAAACCAAACAGCCAAGTCGCTTCATCCATTAGTCAAATTTGTACCCCACTGGCTAAAACAACTTTAACAGAAATGATTTTATTCACAAAATATATATTTTTGTTTTCTTTTTCATTAATGTCAGCAAATTGTAATATTTTATATAAAATAAATACTGCAAGTTTTGTCAATACATTTCTAAGAAATATAGATGCTCCACGCAGGATAATTTCATTCGTTCCTACCAATAAAAGCAAGTCGAATGATACTCTTTGCGATAGATGAGTTGATAATGTTGATTTTGTTTTAGAAATGGTTCATTTTTACAAAAAATACCAAACGATGAAGCATTTTCAAGTTATTTTTTTGAATAATCCAAAGTTTATACCGCAAAATTTGCTGTTTGTTGAAAACGTGGTATTTATTGCAGATTTACAAAGCGAATATATATCCAGTATATTCCAACAAGTAATTATAGTAATTTAAACTTAGATCAGGTTCATAGAGATTTTTTAAATAAAAATTCAACGAATTTTAATTAATTTATAAGGAAGTTAGATCTGGAATTTCTATTTCGGCTATAACAGCTTTGGATAAATGTCATATGTGTAGATTTCCCCTTTAAGGTAGTCTCAAATAGAGAAATCTAAATTTACTAAATCGTATGATCTTGATGGTTAATTATGTTTTCATGTAACTTATGATATTTTTGTCTAAATTACGTTTTTATCGAAATCGCACGTCCTGGTGCCAAAAAGACCGATTGTATTGCAAGTAGCATTATTTTATTGACAATTGTGATCAGTAACAATTGCTATTTCTTGACGAATAGCAACATTCAGTTCCAGTATCGAACGTGGTTTGTTAGCATACACTCTAGACTTATGGTGACCCTTCAAAAAAAAGTCGCATCATCAGCAAAAATGGCCCCCATTCTCGAATAAATCTCTCGGCGTTATACAAAATTCATTTCAATCAGCTATGGCACAATCATTATTTTGTAGGGATGAAATATCAAGTCGCCATACGTTCTAGCAATCGACGGGATATACCCAAAGCTGAAGCATCGCGCTTAGTGAAACATTGAGGACTAGCAAGAATTCACGGTCCACGGTGCCATTCCTAAAACTGCTTTACCTGAGCTGTCCATTGACGGCGCGGCTAGGTCGTCACCCCTCTCTTTGCAAAATACTAGCCGTTCAAAAAACATGCATGTTCTCTGCGCCACCCTCTCTCACTCTATATATATATATATATATATATATATATATATATATATATATATATATATATATATATATATATATATATATATATATATATATAATATATATATATATATATATATATATATATATATATATATATATATCCCATAAGAAATACATGTTTCTCTGTTGGTGGTTAGATTCATCAGGGTACCGACATATGCTCTCTCGTCAAAAATAGGGGGCCCCTTTCCACAATCAAACAACCCACACTTTCGCAGACTTTTCTTCGGATGGCTTATAATTGCAGTTTTTTATTTCTTTGGACTGCGTCCAATGAGGCAACAGTAGTCAGGAGTTTTACACCCCCGACCGTTGGGTTCCACAATCTCACGTGGAACGCACAACAACCTGCGTTTCCGCCAAAATGAACATTTGTTAGGTGCTTGAGAGGGAGGAAACCACTAACGAATATAGGAGGATAGCAACTAACGAATGTTCGGGGTGTATAACTCCTCACTACTCTTGCCTCATTGAACGCAGTCCAAAGAAATAAAAAAACTGCAATTATAAGCCATCCTAGAGAAGTCGGCGAATGTGGGGATTGTTTGATTGCGGAGAGGGACTCCCTATTCTTGACGAGAGAGCATATGTCGGTACCCTGATGAGTTTAACCACCAACAAACGAAACATGTGTCCTCCAATGGTGAGGCTTCCGCCCGGTCAAGCAACTAACGGATGTTTATTTTGGCGGAGACACAGGTTGTTGTGCGTTCCACATGAGATTGTGGAACCCGGTCGGGGGTGTATAACTCCTGATTACTGCTGTTTTATTGGACGCAGTCCAAAGAAGTCAAAAAACTCCATGTATAAGCTATCCGACGATAAGTCGGCGAAAATATAGTTTGTTTGATTGTGGAGAGCTATCCACCAACAAAGGAAACATGTGCCCTCATCCCATGTGTAAGGGATGGGTGGGGTTTCCTCCCGGTCAAGCAACTAACCATTGCTCAAATATATATTATCATCATCAGCCCGTGTCGATCCACTGCATGATGAAGGCCTCTTCAGCATGTTTCCAATTTTCCCGGTTCTGGGCTTTCCTCTGCCACTCTGGTTCAATATACTTAACGATGTTATCAATCCATCGTGCTTTCGGTCTTCTTCGCGGACCTTTGCAATCAAGCGGTATCCACTCCAGGATTGCCTTGGTCCATCTGTCATCCCATCGTCTCGCTATATGGCCTGCCCATATCCATTTCAATTGCTTTACTCTTCCAATGATGCCACAGACTTTTGTTTGTTCCCTGATCCATGCGTAGGACTTTCTGTCTTATCTTGTAATGTCAAGCATACATCTTTCCATTCCCCTCTGTGCTACCCGAAGTTTTTGAATTGATTGTGATGTGAGTGTCCAGGTTTCACTTCCGTATGTCATAACGGGTAGAACGCACTGATCGAAGGCTTTTCTTTTCAGGCAAAGTGGGAGTCTGCTCTTAAACACAATATTGAGCTTGTCAAATGCCTGCTAGCCACATTTAACAAGCCGTTCCACCTCACGGGCGGTATTGCCCTGCATTGAAATCCTTTGCCCAAGTTATATAAAGCTGTCCACAATCTCCAAATCAGGTTATTGAACATAACCTGACTCTTTTTCAGGTTTATTTTCAAGCCAAATGGTTCACCAGCTTTTTGCAGTTCTTGTATGCGTCTTTGCAGCTCCTCTGGGTCTTGTGAAAGGAGAACAATATCATCTACAAATCTAAGATTACAGCTTAATCACTGTCTAACAGAGACCGAGAACGACGAGTTCTGCGAATGTACAGTACTTAATCGATGTTAGCACTACGAATTCACTGCTTCGAATGAGCTCTAGGCCATTAGGCTATTGCGCATCTAAACCTTAGATGCTGAGATGTAAATATCGGCAGGTAAAAACTGGGCTCTTCAATTACAATATGATCTTATCTATTACCGGGGTGTTTTGGAAATTTAGCTGGTCATTCGTGGTTATTATATGACCATTTCTTAAGAATATTTTTATTTCCAGTATTTCTAGTAGGTCTATTTTTTACATTTATTTCCTGAATATAATAATTTAACATTATTTATATCTATAAAATGATTGTTTTTAATACGATGTGTAAACATTCCAGTGCTTTTTATATTATTGCAGATATCTTTTTTTATGTTTTTAAACAATATCGCTCGTAAAAATTCTACAAAAATACATTATCAAGACAATAAATTTACTAATAAACAGAGAGAAAGTTTCGGGCCAAGTACAAGTGATAGTGCAAGTGTATTTGTGTGTATAATGCAAGCATAATTATTGGTACCTATGCCAAAGTCTTTTTCCGAAACAACCGATAAAGGCGCGAGTAACGAGACAACCGGAGGAGTCTTTTCGAGACAAAAGCAGCTCATACCGACCGAAAACAGCAGCATCTTGAAAAAAAAGCTTTTTGAAGGTCTGTTATATGCACATGGGATCGCTGATTCATCGGTAAGTTACTAAAATTGATCGTTTTATCGTACTGAAACATTAAAAGCGATTATCTCAAAACTGTGTTTTCAAAAACTGCTCGCTCTGTAACTCAAAAAGGAATATATCATTACAGTAAGGATGTAACCTAACCAAAAGTTTTAAAGATTTCGTGTAAATAATCTTCTTTTGGGGATAAAAATGTCGGGATAAAAACTTCGAACATTTTTTGTTTTAAAGCTTACTGAATTTTTTATTTAATACTTTTTTATAGTTTTATAGGTTTATCCTTCCCATGCATATATCAGAAACAGAAAGAAATGTTTTTTGTGTTTCAGATGAATAGAAAAAAAGTGACGAGTGCAGCACTTTTGGACGTCCCGCCAAAGACGCCCGAAAAAAAACTTACTGAGCCGTTATTTTACGTTTACGTTTATTAAGAAAAAATAATAATAATTTTATATTATTCAATGATCAAATAAAATAATGTTAAAACTTTAAAATGATACAATTATTTTATCACCTTTAAAAACACTTCAGAAAAATGACTCTTTTTGAGGCGTCTAAACTATGCATGCATATAACCTAAATCTAAAGCAGCAAAAGATTTTTCGATATTATTACAGAACCAGTCCCGGCACTTATTATTATAGTTAATAATTTTTTAATTAGTGTTTGTTTTTTAATATTTTTAAAATGTGTTTTTTAGGCCAAAGAACATAATCTATTTAAAAGACAAAACATCTGGATGCTCTTTGGAAAAATGAACGATATCGAAACACCAAACTACATTTTTTCCTACTACAGCAATATCTATTTGATTGAAAGAGAAATGAACAACAATTTGATAAATATTTCTAAGATATTTAAAATAACCGATTCATCTAAGCATTATACGAAAACTCTTATCAGTAGATGGTGGAAGTCAGAAATAAAACTTGAATTTAATAAACAGACACTGGAGAAAAAGTTTTTAAATTTTCATAAAGAGCCTATCCGAGTATCGTACGCCTTAAGTTATGAGAGTAGTAAAGATTTAGGTACCTATCGGTAAGTGGATATATATATATATATATATATATATATATATATATATATATATATATATATATATATATATATATATATTTTTTATTTAAAAGCTCTACAGGCCCTGAAGGCCTAGGGCGTAATATATATATATATATATATATATATATATATATATATATATATATATATATATATATATATATATATATATATATATATATATATATGTATATATATATATATATATATATATATATATATATATATATATAGCACTAGAAGAAAAATGTTTAAAACAGACAAAAATATCCAGCAAGACCATTGATTTAATGAAATAACGACGGTCAATGGGAAATACAGAGAGTCCTTATAGCAGGGTCTGCAAAACTATAAGAAAATCTATTAGAGAGGAGACGCGTCGGTTAGTGCAAAAACAAAGGCCAGATATTCTTAGCCACAAGAACAAAAGTCAGCTATTCTTGTGCAGGAAGTGACAAGGACTATAGAATTGATAAAAAGCGGCAAAGCTCCACGAAAAGACAGTGTAACTGTTGAAATGCTAAAAGCTAATTCTAATATAATTAAAATTATATTCAAAATGCCTCAAAGAATATAAAATAACTGACTTATAAAGAAATGCAGAAGTGATTATTTTACATAAAAAAGAAGTACAGAAAAATATAAAGAACTGCCCTCCAATATATATAAAATACCTCATAGACAAACAATTTCAATTTTTCAGAAATCGCATGAAAGACTACATTCCAAAAATAGTATTTTTCGTTATGAACCAGCTAACAGAGCTCTTTAATGCCACCCATGTACCCATCGTCAGAGAATACTGGGGTGACTATGATAATGAGACTGGCAACTTTACTTCTCCTGGAATGTTTTCCGATCTTCAACACGGCCTGGCTGATATTGGAGGTATAAGAAACAAGCTCATAAAGGAAAACACTTTTGATTCAAGATTATTTATCATGTAGGGAACACAGCGATCATGTCTAAAATACGGCTCGATTATTTTCGATTTATTTCATCGAGCGGAAATATTAATGCAGACAAACTGCTTTGGACGTTTCGTGCGCCACCATTATCATATACACAGAATGTTTGGTTGTTGCCTTTCGAAAAGGTAAATAATTTGGTTATTTATTTATTTATTGTGTAGAACAGTGCACTACATTTAATTTAATATTATAATATATTTATAGTTAGGATTATGTTATATGGTAATATCCAGGTTATCGAGCCATTCAATACCGATTGATGTAACATCGTAAATTTCTGTGACGTTACGAGAATATGCCCTTTTGGCACATTCAGTTACTATATGTTGGATTGTTTAATTGGACTTGCTGCAATCACATGCCGGGGATTCAGTAATTCTCTACTTGTTCATGATATGTGTGCAGCGATTGAGTTTAGTCCAAGTCTTCCTCGGAAGATCGAAACCCGGAACAGCGTCTGTCGAGTTTGTTATTATTGTATGATTGGTTACATGTGTCGCGTGCCATTCTCTCCTCCAGCAAACCATGGATCGCTGTCCTGGATCTTAATCGCGAAGTTCAAGTTTGTAGTATTCTTTGTTAGATAGACAGGTAGCCGTAGATGTAGATCAGATATTATCAGTGATGATGCACATGGTGACGTTCAATTTACAGTCAGTTTTGTTTACATGTAGCAGTAGAATCGACCAGTCTTTACTTCACAGTTACTCATCATTTTTTTATTAACAATATTTCCATTCTTATATTTCAGCAAATTTGGATGGCTTTAATAGCCCTAGGTCTTATCGTATACTTCATACTGGCTATTACAGATTACATAGAATGCTATATATTACAAATAAACAAGCCTAAAGGAACAAAATGTTGGTATACAGCATTCGAACTGTTATTAACAACACTAACACAAAGAGGTTATATTTCTCTATGCGTTTTCTACAAGGTGATTTAATTTATATTGTCAAATTCCAGGTTCATCGATTACCTTTAATACTTTACCTGGTAAGGTTATCTGTATCATATTCTTCATATCAACGATGTTGATATATACCGCATACACAGCCAAGCTTTTAGTCGCTTTTCAATCATCAAGTGATGAAATAAAGGATTTTACGATGCTGCTCAACACTGGAATGAAATTGGGCTCTGAAAACGCAGCTTACAATATATTATATTTTACTGTAAGCATATAAGATTACACTGTGTCGCAAAATAGTTTTAAGTAACATCGACTAAAATACAAGATACAATTAGTCCAAAGGACAAGATCATAAACGCAAATCTATTATTTTTGTTCAAAATCAATAACTGTCAAAAAATATTTTAAACACTGTTTCAATTTTGGAAATATGTAGATGTCACAGGAAACCAGATCAGGCAAATATAGACGACGGTCAACACTATAGTTTTTTAGTCAAGAAAATACTTTATATTAAAATAAAATAGTCAACGAAACCGTGGATCATCATTAATACTCTCTCCACGCTGATGGAATCCCACAAACCACTCTAAAACTTTCCTAGAGATTATTGCTTCACTACTACAGTTTGTATGTCATTTCTAATTAAACAGAAGTAAATTTTGATAAAAAGGAAAACTTGAATGCGACATTAAAAAAGTTTGTCCAATAAGAGTGTCAGAACTTTAAAATGAGGCAAAGTACAAGCGATAATCCGGTAATTTATATTTTATCTTGAAGAACAAATAATAGTATTATATTTGGAAAATAATTATAATTTCGAGTCTAAAATAGAATATTAACATATTTCTTTAGCATTCACTATTAACAGTAATACGATTTCCATCATCTTAAAAAAATAGGATCGATTCACTCCTTCAATATAAAAAGCTCTATTTATTATTAAAAAACGCGATTGTCATTTACATTTCAAACAGTTTTAATGTTATTAGTATTAGTAGTGTTATTAGTAGTGTTTGAAATTCCTGACATTCTTATTGGAAAACTTTTCCTAATACGAATGCCATTATTCAATATTTTCCAGTGGACAAATTGTGTATGTTGGGTTGCCCCCTAGAATATCATATATATATATATATATATATATATATATATATATATATATATATATATATATATATATATATATATATATATATTTTTTGTTTGTTGTTGTTAGCCTTCCTTTGTGCCCATACTAATTCCATTCTTTCACTATGAGCTTTTTTCCTTTCGTCAGACCAAGTTGTTCCAGTCTTCCTACATTTTTCTCTCTGGCCAACCTTCCAAACGTTAACCTTGTGTCTGAAACAGCCTCTATCCTGAATTTCACTTTGTGTAATATTTGCTGATCTTAGGTCCTCTTTAATTGCAGCAATCCATTTAATTATTTCTACTTTAGCTTTACTCCTATTTTCATAAAATTCGACTATTTGTCTAGTTAACCTACTCGGATTCATCCGTTTTATGTGTCCGTAAAACTTAAGTCTTCTTTTTCTCATATCGCTATGTATATCTGTGTATTGTTTGATTTCTTGTTTTCTCGAAGTCGGTATGTTGTGCTATTTATTTGTTTGGGCCCTAGGATTTTTCTTATGATTTTTCTTTCCTTCTTTTCAATGTCCGCGATGTCCCTCTTTCTATTCAAAATGAGCGTTTCCGCAGCATATAGACATTCTGGCTTAATAACTGTGTTGTAATGTCTCAGTTTTGTGTTTTTAGATAGGCATTTTTTGTTGTAAATATTTTGTGTAAGTCTCAATGCCGTTTCCATTTTTTGACATCTACCCTTATTGGCCGCTTTTTCCAACCCATTTTCCATGATTATTTCACCCAAATATTTGAATTGAGAGACTCGTCTGATGTTACCATATTTTGTTTTTAGAAATGGCGTTCTTAGTCTGTTGCAGGTCATGTATTGTGTCTTTTCAAAGGAAATTTGGAGTCCTACATTTTCTGCTGTTTCTTTTAGGATTTCAATCTGTTTCTGTGCTGTTAATACATCTTGAGCTAAAATTGCTAGATCATCAGCAAATGCCAGACAATCAATTTGGATGTTGGTTCTCCCCAGTTTAATGGGCTGGTCAATATTCAGGGCCGACTTTTTTTCACGCCACTCCTGTATTACTTTTTCTAGAACACAGTTAAATAAAAGTGGCGAGAGTCCATCCCCTTGTCTCACTCCAGTTTTAATTTCGAACGGCTCTGAAATCTCACCCATGAATTTAACTTTTGACCTTGTGTTAGTTAATGTTGCTTTAATAATTGCCAGCGTTTTCAGATCTAGTCCCTGTTCTTTCAAGATTCGGAATAAAGATTCGCGGTCAATAGAATCATATGCTTTTTTGAAATCCACAAATCTACAGACGAGATTTTTATTGTACAGTTTTTGATGTCTTAGAATCAACTTCAGATTCAGGATCTGTTCAGGGCAGGATCTGCCCGGTCGAAAACCTGCTTGATATTCACCAATGTTAGGTTCTAACTGTCCCTGTGCTCTGTCTAGTAGACATTGAGATAGAATCTTGTAACAAACTGGGAGAAGAGATATCCCTCTATAGTTGTTTACATCCGTTCTATCTCCTTTCTTATGTAGTGGATGGATTAGAGCATCTTTCCAATCTTCCGGAATCCGTTCGGTTCGCCAAACTTCTTGTAGAATTTTGGTTATTTCCCTGATTGTACCTGGACCAGCGGATTTCAAAAGTTCCGCAGTGATTCCATCTTCACCAGAAGTTTTGTTATTTTTAAGCCGCTTGATTTGCCTAATTATTTCATCTTCATTCGGTGGTAATGAATCTGGGTTATATATATATATATATATATATATATATATATATATATATATATATATATATATATATATATATATATATATATATATATATATATATATATATAATACTACAATATTGCTAGCAAGGTCTGGAGATCGGCGAAATCATTACGGTGCAGACATATATGGGTCTGTTTCTCTCACTACTACTTTGAGTCTTATGCGCATGTCCGATTATTGAGTATGCTTATAGACGTGCGTCAGTTTGCATATTTTTATGTTTTTGTGTCACGTTTATTTATCGCGACATTTGCGCATAACGGGTCGAGTAGTATAAAAAGACATAAAAACAGCTGTCTCACTTACTCCGTGACACCTCTACTTACAGATATTAGCAATATAGTAGTATTATATATATGTAGAAAATTCATTTTATTTGGACTAATAGATGGCCTTGATTGGATTTGTATGTATACATATTCAAAATGTCAAATTTGTATTGTTCCTTAATAGATATAATGATTATTGGGATTTTATTCAGAAAAAATATGTTGTTGTTATTATAATAACATAGATCAAAAAGAGGACTTTAAGTCAATTTTACACAATATGGCGTGTTGACAGGTTCATTAGTGTATGTATTTTGACAATTTTACATTTTAAATACATCCATACATAAAAATTCAACTAATAAGTGATTAAGCCATCAATGTAACGATTATACGTTAACACGTTCTTCTTCCATTATTGCTCTCATGTTATTGAAATTAACTATGTGTTGCTATTTATGTTGCTATTTATGTATCGGGAATTGGCAACAATGGTGTTGCTAGATGCCATCTACGATATACATCTAAAGTATGACATTATTGACTCTTTACGTATTCAGAACGTTTTATCATAAGGAACTCGCTATTTGGGTTGTTTAGTGACTCCATACTGTCATTTCAATCAAAAAATGGAATTAACTCGTGAGGATTTTTCTGCGATGATTTACTACGACTCTCGACTTGGATGATCTCAACAACGGTGCATCGATCAACTCGCGTCGACTTTTGGCAATGAAGCACCATCTAAAACCACTGTATATCACTGGTTTAGTAAATTCAATCGTGGCCGTCGTTTGCTCATTGACGAATTTAAAGAAGGTCCAAAATGGGTTTTTGTGCCAGAAATCATCGATACTGTGTGCAAACGGATAAATCAAGATCGTCATGTAACATACAGTGAGATTGAGGAATCCGTAGGCATTAGTATGACAAGCATACACAAAATTTTACATAAGCATTTGGCCGTGAAAAAGATTTGTACGCGTTAAATTCCGCATAATTTGACAATCGCTTAAAAAAAGACTCCTGTCGATTGATGCAAAAAAATGCTCAAAAAATACAATTGTGGTGCGTCAAAAGCCGTGTATAACATCTACACAGGTGACGAATCTGGAATCTATGCATATGAACCCAAAAGTATACAACAGTCGACGGTATAGGTCTTTCAAAATAACCCAAACTCAACAAAGTTCCTTCGAAACAAATGGTCGACTGTTTTCTTTTGCATAAATGGGTATATGGCTACAGTGGAACTAGAGAATCATAGAATGGTCAATTCTGAATGGTGTATAACCATTTGTTTGCCAGAAATCTTTAAAGAAATAAGAAAAAAACCACCATCGGCACAGGATCATTTACACCTCGGACCGAACAACTCAATCATACAATCCTGATTTGGTACCAACTGATTTCTTTTTGTTCCCGTCCGTGAAAAATAAACTACGTGGTCAACGATTTTCGACGATAGAAGAAGCCGTTTCTGCGTTCAAAATTCATGATTTGGAGTTACTTCAATCGGGATGAAAAAAGTACTATAAAAATCGGTTCATACGGAGAGATCGCGGAGAATATTTTGAAAAACAATAAAACCATTTTCAATGATATATATTTGTCAAATATTTGTTTTTATTTATTATTCCGGATACATAAATAGCATCCCTCGTAAATAAACGGCAAAATTTTAGTAACAGTTTTCCGCAATGTTATTATTTTATAATTCTGTAACTTTCAGCAAAACAATGATCGTGTTGACGAGGCCACTCGAAAATATTTGTATGATACCAACATTAAAGGTCACGAAAAAACATTTTGGTTGGATGCTATTGACGGAATAAGGATAGTTCGTGATGGCAAATTTGCTTTCCATATGGCGAGCAATATCGGGTCTGTATTGGATTTAAAATTATTCGTAATATAATATTAAATGAGTATCAACTAAAGGTTCGTAAAGTTTTTAATATATTGAGAAACCGTAAAAAAGAGACGGACATAAGTAATGGGTCTTCGAATTAGTTCTATCCAGCATAATTATTCTTTTTTCTAACGTTTTCCCACAGGAGCGGGATTCACTGTTTGAATCTGTTAGTGCCACTTCACGCAGTCGGCTACATCATCAGTGGCAAAGTGCAAAAAACCTCACACCATTGCAGAAGATCTTATTCTACCGGCTGCTTTTAACATGGTTAATATTATGGTGGGAGAAGTAGCGGGAAAACTAATTTCAAAGATACCTTTGTCTAACAGCACGATTAGTCGAAGAATCCATCATATAGCGGTTCATAGAGATCAAGATAGTAATTCACACGGGTAGATGCAACCACATTTTTTTGCAGCTCTCTTTGCTTCAACATAATTTTGCCATTTATCATTTGTTTTGTTCATTGGAACATTTTTTTCTTTAACCTTTTGCTCCCATCCAGCATCAATACATTTCTAAAACAAACTAAACAAAATTTACGAGACTGTAAGTGATTTTAAGTAAATGTAGGGATTTATTTATTCATCTTCTAATGATTCTAACATGGTTAACGAAACGCGCATTAATAAATTAGAAACAAGTGCTTTGGTGTTTAGTTGTAAATATCTTTGATTTTAAAAGAAAATCATCAAATATTTTTTGATGTTTCATCACTAGAATAATTTCTCATTGACTGGTGTCAATTACTAAAGCAATTGTTTCCAAGTCCACTAGACTAGGTTTTCGAAAATGATACACCCAAATCTTATTAGTATGTTCACATTTATTTCCGATTTGTTTTTCAGATATGCCTTAATAAACAAAGAATATGATGAAGCTACTAAAAGATCCATACGGTTCATAAATTCAATAGTCGATTTCAATAATTATTTATGCGTTCCAAAAGGATCGACTTTGAAGGATCTTCTAACGATTGGGTAATTCTTTAAACAACATGTTTTTCTTTATGTAATAAAGCTAATGTTCTGGGTAACTATAGACTAATGTATACACATTTGGAACATTCTCATTTGGAACATTACGATGCATCAAGAACATTCCTGCCATATTTCAAGACTGTAAGACTTAAATTTCAAAAACAAGCGTATATTTATTTTTTACGTCCTCGCAACCCCCCTTGAGAGTTGATTTTTATGAACCCTGCTCCTTAGCGAACATCTACAATATCTTTATACTGGGTGTCCTAAAATTCAACGTCAAACGGGTGTCCGGCAAAAGGCCAGGTTATACCATTTCTGGCAAAAATAAGAAAAAACTCTGTGTCACCGTGTTAAATGAAAATAAGCATATTTTTGAAAATCTTAAAATTCGACACTCTAGGCTATATCTTTATTAGGTACTCTGATCACAAATTTCCCAATTTTTCAGAGTTATTTTATATAAGGTGATCTTCCCAAACATGCTATTAATCGCAGTTATAAACCAAACAATGACGTTGTTAATTTAATAAAAAAAGAAGTGTCATTGAGTCGTGGTTTAAGAAAGTATGTCAACTAACTTTAACACTTCATCTTTCAAAAAAATTATTAAAAAAACAATTGCCATTTTTCTTTCCACAAAAAGTATTATTGTTTAATTTTTTTCAAAAGGACCAGATTTCAAAACATATGATAAAAAATATTTTTGTGTGCTCAAAGATCGATTTCACCTGTGTAAGTGAGATGGACAGATGTGATAGAGTGAGATAGTTAGTGACGCTGTTCGACGACGAATTAGAGAGAGACAGATTGACATTCAACTTTAAGCTGGCCCATTTAGTGAAGATATGTACATGTATATATATATATATATATATATATATATATATATATATATATATATATATATATATATATATATATATATATATATGTATATATATATATATATATATATATATATATATATATATATATATATATATATATATATGTATATATGTATATATGTATATATGTATATATGTATATATGTATATATGTATATATGTATATAAAAAACCATTGAATTAATCTACACGACAGCAAAAAATTCAATTTTTTTATTACTTTGTTAATTTAATCACTTTGTTTTTTAATTACCTTACCCCATTAATTTAAACGGTTCGTTTCATTAAATAAATTAGTAAAAAAATTAAAAATCAATGAATGAATTAGAAAATAATTCTAAACTAAAATATCGTCACAAATGGTGTAGGAGAAATTGTCACAATTGCGCAATGATCTCATATAATTTATCGAGATTGGATTCTCTAATTTATTGGCGCTGGGTGTTTCAACTCACTTATTGAATTCGATATAAATCAAATAAATACTATTCATTTACGTTATAATTTGTAGTACGTTTACACCATAAGCCGGACAACAAATACACGCTATAATCGTATCCCATTCATATATACAGTGCGTCGGATTTAAGATAAAGACCCCCCCCCCCTATATTTTCGCTATTTATTTTTTTATTATTTTGGTCTATACACAAAATTAAAAAATACATTTGTAATAATTTTTCGATATCTCTAACGCGAAACAAAATATGGAGAATTGATCCTATTTGGGAATTCATAGTGGTCTGAGTTTAAAATTCACATTTCAGTTCAGTATCTTAAAAAACGTGACCCATCAACTTGGATGACTGTGCACAAATTCAAATCTGTATTCCTTCAAATAGCGAAAATATGAGGGTGTCTTCATCTTAAATGCGACACACTGTATATATATTGGAAGTAAAGCAAGTAATTTAATATCAATAATCTGAACTGGTACTAAAAAATTATTTATATGGTCTGAAAGTAACCGTTATTGGGTGTCCCTCTTCGGAAGATTCTAAAGAAGCATCTCTCCTACGTTAAATTTCATGTAAAACCAAAAAAACCTTGGCCAGAATGTTTGCTTGCCATAAAAATAATTGAGATTCTTTATTTAGGATCTTACGACTGCGAGAAACTGGAGTAATACGAAGAGAACAATTATTATATTTCTTTCCAAGGCCGATACCTGACTACACAAAACCAATCTTTTTAAGCCTGGATATATCAGACACGAAGTTTATCTTTTATATATTAGTTACAGGATTTTTGTTCAGTTTTATTTTGTTCTACGTTGAAATTGTAACATTTAGAATATGCCATAAAAAAAATTAATATCAACATTAATAAATATAATAAAATTAATTACGCTGGTAGGCGTGTGTTTCATTCCAATCCATTTTAAGATGAAAATAAACAAGAACTATCCTAGACAACATTCGAAGTTCACAATCGCAAAGAATTGTGCGTCCACGCTTAAATATTTGTACACCAGCAATAAACATTTTTATTATATGCTTCATCGCCAAAAACTGAATAAGGACGTTAAATGCATCATTACTGGCATCATACATGGCACGAAAATGTTGACGCGATAAGTCCATTTTTAATGGACCTAGTTGTCGTCTCTTTGACCTGTCCCTGTTATTTGTGACATTCAATTGATCTATTGGAACCTTCGGTGTGAAGTACTAAACGGGAAGATATTTACTGCTAAATAACAAATCACTTTATCTAACTTCTCGACGCACGTTTTGCTGACGTTTAATATCATCAGGGAAAATACCACCACTTCGAGATATATTCCTAACGATTCAAACCAATAATACCTTTCATAACAAAATGGTTAATTTAAACGTTATGGTAGAGAGGTTAATTAAATTTCCCTTAAACCAAGATTATTATAACAAATCAGTATTAATATATAACCAAGAATATTAGTTGATTAGGGAGGTGAC
This sequence comes from Cosmopolites sordidus, assembly GCA_031761425.1. NCBI lineage: Eukaryota > Metazoa > Arthropoda > Insecta > Coleoptera > Curculionidae > Cosmopolites > Cosmopolites sordidus. The sequence continues at coordinate 419,599 of JARFXV010001087.1, read as the reverse complement.
CAAAGTGAATGATTATAATCAGAACATTGTAGATCATCGTTCCTCAACCTTTTTAGTGTAGCGACCGTCTAAATAGTCAAAAAGTTAAATAAAAAATGGTCAATGTGATTATAAGCCCGGATGAAGCAAAAAACTATACCACATTCAAATGACACAATATCGAGACGTGTTAATAAAATGGTCAATGATGTTCACGATTAAATAATCGAAAAGGTTAAATAAAGTGAATTTCTTGCTATTCAGTTCAATGAGTCAACAGACGTGTCGAGCTTGGCGAAATTTTTCTTTTGTCAGATAGGAATGTGAGGGGTCAATTAAAAAAAATATGCTATTTTGCAAATCAGTCCTTAGTCGTGTACCTGGTAAAGGATTATTTAAAGTTTTTAGTGATGCAACACAAAACGAAAACTTAGACTTTAATAAATGCATTACGGTATGTACTGATGGCGCTAAAGAGATAACGGGGAAGAAAAGTGGTGTGATAGTAAAATTAAAAGACATTATGTCACATATAAAATAAACTCATTGCTTTCTTAACATAAATGCGCTTGCTACAAAAAGATGCCAGATAATTTAAAAAATGTTCGGTCGGAAGCTGTAAAAATTGTTAATTTTATTAAAAGCCGACCATTGCAGACTAGATTGCTTCCCACATTGTACAATGAAATGGGTGCCAAATACGACTCACTGTTTTTCCATGCTGAAGTAAGGTGGTTTTGGAGAAAAAAGTTCTAACGAGGCTTTTTGCATTGCGAGATGAATTGATTTTTTTTACAGATAATTTTCAAGATGAAGAAATCTTATTACTGTTGGGTTACTTCGGTGATATATCTTCACAATTTGAATGACTTAAACACGAGTTTACAAGGCCGTAACAAAAACATTTACTAATGACAGACAATGTTAATGGCTTCATCAAGAAGCTTAGTATTTGGATTATGCGCCTTGAAAACCGCAATTTTGATGAAGTCACTTTAACTTCTGATTATATTACCAATAATATGGATTTAGTATATGTTGTTATTGATCGCGTGTTGAAGAGCATGGAAATTCAGCTACTGGAATATCTTCCAGATAACAACGATGTTTTGTCGAAAAGATGGCTTCTAAATCCGTTTAATAAAAATATTGTTGCAGCTACTGAATTACCTGCTGAGATTCACCACTTTCAAGAGACACTATATCGAGACGTATCAAATAATTGAAAATGTTAAATTAAATGAATTTTTTGGTATTCAGTTCGACGAGTCAACAGCCGTGTCGAACTTTGCGCAATTTTTGTGTTTTGTCCAACACGAATGCAAGGGGTCAATTGAAGAAAATATGCTATTTTACAAATCAATCCCTGGTCGTGCAACTATTGAAGGACTCTTATTGATGCAACACAAAACAAAAACTTGAACTTTAATAAATGCATTGTGCTATGTACTGATGGGGCGAAAGCGATAACGGGGAAGAACAGTGGTGCGCTTTCTTTACAGAAATGCGCTTGCTACAAAAAAGATACCAGATAATTTACAAAATTTTCCGCCAGAAAATGAAAAAAAAATACTGATAAAAAATTGTCAATTTTATTAAAAGCCTACCATTGCAGACTAGATTCTTCTAGTCTAGCTTTTTCCATATTGAAGTCAAGTGGTTGTCGCGAGGAAAAGTTTTAACGACTCTTTTTGAATTGCGAGATGAATTGAAAAGCTATTTTAGAATTAAAAATAACTCATTTTTAGAGTTTTTAAAAGATGGAAAAACTTTATTACTGTGGCTTACTTGAGTGATATATTTTCACATTTGAATGACTTGAATATTGCAATCAAGAATGAATATCTTCATCAAGAAGCTTGGTATTGGTGTTTGGATTGTACGTCTTGAAAACCGCAATTTTGATGCAGTCACTTTAACTTCTGATTATATTACCCAAAATATGGATTTAGAAAATGTTATTGATCGCGTGTTGGAGAGAATGGAAACGCATTTACGCGAACTAAAAATTCAGTTACGGGAATATCTTCCAGATAACAACGATGATTTGTCGAAAAGATGGCTTCTAAATCCCTTTAATAAAAATGTTGTTGCAGCTGCTGAATTACCTGCTGAGATTCACCACTTTCATATGACACAATATTGAAACGTATCAAATAATTGAAAATGATAAATTAAATGAATGTTTGGTATTCACTTCTATGAGTCAACAGACGTGTCGAACTTTGCGCAATTTTTGTGTTTTGTCCAACACGAATGCAAGGGGTCAATTGAAGAAAATATGCTATTTTACAAATCAATCCCTGGTCGTGCAACTATTGAAGGACTCTTATTGATGCAACACAAAACAAAAACTTGAACTTTAATAAATGCATTGTGCTATGTACTGATGGGGCGAAAGCGATAACGGGGAAGAACAGTGGTGCGCTTTCTTTACAGAAATGCGCTTGCTACAAAAAAGATACCAGATAATTTACAAAATTTTCCGCCGGAAAATGAAAAAAAATACTGATAAAAAATTGTCAATTTTATTAAAAGCCTACCATTGCAGACTAGATTCTTCTAGTCTAGCTTTTTCCATATTGAAGTCAAGTGGTTGTCGCGAGGAAAAGTTTTAACGACTCTTTTTGAATTGCGAGATGAATTGAAAAGCTATTTTATAATTAAAAATAACTCATTTTTAGAGTTTTTAAAAATTGGAAAAACTTTATTACTGGTGGCTTACTTGAATGATATAATGTCACATTTGAATGATTTGAATATTACAAGGCCGTGGCAAAAATATTTTACTAATGACAGACAAAATTAAGAAGCTTGGTATTGGTATTTGGATTGTAGGCCTTGAAAAATGCAATTTTGATACATTCACTTTAACTTTAACGGATTATATTACCAAAAATATAGATTAGAAAATGCTGTTATTGATTGCGTATTGGAGAGCATGAAAACGCATTTACGCGAATTGAACATTCAGTGACACAATTAGGGGTTGCAATCTCCAGGTTGAAAAACGATGTTGTAGATAGATTAATTAGGAAACATAAATTTAGGAAATAATTGAAAGGATCTTTGACTTGTCAAAAGGAATAAAACAAAAACAAATTCAGTTAACAAGAGGGTCAGACAAGATTTTGAAAAAAATGGACATTAAAGTAGTCTTCAAACCATATAATAAGTTAAGTCCTGGGTAATCCAAAGGATAAAGTAGCAAAATAAGAAATCGGGATTTATGAAATTAGTTGTCAAAATTGTGATCGAAGGTATATTGGACAAACAAAAAGATTCATATTAACCAGAAATAAAGAACATATTACCCAAATTAGATATGGTAGAAATAATATAATCATTAGGACGATTTTTTTAATGCGTCTGAACTTTAAATTCACATAAAACCACAACCGAATTAAAATTAGATGCTTTGAAACTATTTATGTTATATGAAATAACATTAACTCTAATACAACATAATATGAAATAACTTCTGAGGCGTCAATAGTTGCTGGTTTATAGGCATAGTCCAAAGCTTTAACATAACTGCACAGAAAATAATCTAAAGGCTTTAAAGCACATGACCTTGGTGGCCAATTAACAGGTCTGTTTCTAGAAATAATTTTCTCACCGAATCGTTCCCTCAATAAATCGATTATTGGCTGGCTGTATAACATGAAGAGCCATCCAGTTGGTACCACATCTTCTCCAAATCAACTTTTCTTCGTAGTCGAATAACAAAGAATTTCCTGTAAACGACGACGAATTGATAATTGTTTTAGTTTAAGATCGAGCAGTATAAACTGCAAATAAAATTTGTAGATAATTCGGCGAATACATCGCTCGGTTGAGCTATTATGTGCACTATAAAATTCACGAAATACTTTATAAGTTTGGCACTGATTTTCATAATAAATTTCGACAATTTGCAAACGACGCTCTGATGTTAACTCACGAGAATTTTCGTACGATGATTTACTACGACTTTCGACGTGGACTATCTCAACAACAGTGCATCGATCAACTCATTTCGACTTTTGGCGATGAAGCAACATCTGAAATCATTGTATATTACTCGTTTAGTGAATTCAGGTTGTCCAGAATCGGTTGTTGTGCCAGAAAACATCGATACAAGATCGAGCAAGATCGTCACATCGAGCAAGATCGTCACATCGAGCAAGATCAAAACATCGAGCAAGATCGTCACGTGACATACCGTGAGATTGAGGCATTCCTGGGCATTACTATGACAAGCATACACAAAATTTTACATGAACTCTAAGCCATGAAAAAGATTTGTGCGCGTTGGATTTCGCATAATTTGACAATCGCTCAAGAAAAGGATGGTGTCGATTGGTGTAAAGAAATGCTCAAAAAGCCGTGTATAACATCTACTACGAATCAGGTGACGAATCTTGAATCTATACATATGAGCCCGAAAGTAAACAACAGTCGACTGTATGGGTCATACAAAATAAGCCAAACCCAACAAAAGTTGTTCGCCCAAAAAGCACTTCGAAGCAAATGGTCGTCTGTTCTTTTGGGATAAATGGGCATGTGGTTACAGTGCCACTAGAGAATCGTAGAACAGTCAATTCTAAATGGTACACAATCATTTATTTGTCAAAAATCTTTGGAGAAATAACAAAAAGCAACTAGCGCCGCAGGATCATTCTTCACCATGACGATGCGAGCTCTCACACATCGGACCGAACAACTCAATATTTGAGCGGTCAAAACACCGAATTGATCGGTCATCCGCCATACAGTCCTGATTTGACATCCAATGATTTTTTTGTTCCCGTTCGTGAAAAATAAACTACATGATCAACGATTTTCGACGCCAGAAGAAGCGGTTGATGCGTTCAAAACGCATGTTTTGGAGATACCTCAATCGGAATTGAAAAAGTGCTATGAAAATTGGTTCAAGCGTATACAAAAGTGTATCGATCATCGCGGAGAATATTTTGAAAACGAATAAAACCATTTTCAATGATAAATATTTCTTTTTATTTATTATTCCGGATACAGAAATACCAACCCTTGTATTAGTATGATATAAATATTAGTAACTTAAGACTTGATAAAAAGTAAAAAGATATAATACTAATAATAGGGCTTTGGATAAATATGAAAGTTTTCAAATAGCAAAATGTAAGAAACCGATGAGCCGGTATAAAGGCCCTGTTCCATTCGTCCATTTTTTGAATTATTAGAGGGCATAGCTTAATTTTAGAATTAGATTGAATCTCCTGATGATGCTAACGTGGTTAGCGAGACGCGCGTCGAGAAGTTAAGTAAAGCGATTTGGTAACTAGTGGTAAATCTCTTCGAATTTAATAATGGCTTTAAAAAAACTCTTTAATTAACATAAAAGCTATTAGGTTTACCCGATGGTAGAAACTTTTACAAAAGCATGTGGCAACAATCTGGCAATTATTCTAGTAAAATATTGCATTTTATTACACATTCTAACAAATTAGCGTCATATATAATCTCAATATGTACAGAAATATAATTTGTCTTCAGTGATATCATCAAGAATTATTACCCAGAATAAATAAAGAAACTTTACCTAAAAAATCTAATCTACCAGTTAAAATTGTGGTCTTGTGGAAAACAACCTTAACAGAAATGATTATATCCACAAAATATATATTTTTGTTTTCCTTTACATTAATTTCTCTAAATTGTGATATTTCAAATCAAAAAAATACTGTAAGTTTCATCAATAAATTTCTAAAAAGTATAGATGGTCCACGCAGAATGATTTCGTTCCTTCCTACCGATAAAAGCAAGTCAAATGTTACTCTTTGCAAAAGATGAGTTGATAATGGTGGTTCTGTTTTAGAAATGGTTAATATTTACAAAAAATATCAAACGATGAAGCACTTTCAAGTTGTTTTTTTGAATAATCCAAAGTTTATCCCACAAAATTTCCTGTTTGTTGAAAACGTGGTTTTTATTGTAGATTTAAAAAGCGAATATATATCGAATATACTCCAGCAGGTAATTATTTTCGCCTGAACATAGATCAAGGCTATAGAGAGGCTATACTATTTGTTACACTACTACTGATATACACTACAAATCTAATATAGCAAAAGATTATTCGATATAATTACAGAATGCTATATAACCAGTCCGACACTTTATATTATAATTAATATGCAGTTATATTGCGTAGTTTATTGTCTGGTTTTTTAACATTTTTAATTTGTGTTGTTTTTTTTTTTAGGCCAAAGAATATAACCTATTTAAAAAACGTAATATTTGGATGCTCTTTGGAAAAATGAACGATATCAACAGATCAAACCATGTCTTTTCCTATTACAGCAATGTCTATTTAATTGAAAGAGAAATGAATAACAATTTGATAAATATTTCTAAGATATATAAAACAACCGATTTATCTAAGCAACATACGAAAACTCTTATATGTAGATGGTTGAAGTCAGAACTAAAACTACAGTTTTATAAACAGGAATTGGAGAAAAAGTTATTAAACTTTCATAGAGAACCTATTCGAGTATCGTATGCCTTAAGTTATGAGAGTACTAAAGATTTAGGTACCTATCGGTAAGTGGAAGAGCGTTGAAATTAACTTTAACAAGAAGTGTAAAAAATGTTGTAATTTACACATGTACATATAATGTTTGATGCTAAACGGACTCAAATCAAAGCTATGATTGATACGAGGGTTATTATTTATATATCCGAAATTGACAACAATGGTGTTGCTAGCGCCATCTGACATGACATATACATGAAAAGTTTGACATTGTTGGCTGTATATATACTCAGAACGTTTTTTTATATGGACATAACTTGAAAATTTCAGTCAAAAAATGGAATTTACTCATAAGAATTTTCGTGCTATGATTTACTACGACTTTCGACGTGGATTATTTCAACAACAATGCATCAATCAACTCACTTCGACTTTTGACGATGATGTACAGAGTCCGGCAGGGAGGTATGGTGTTTTTGAAGCGACTGTTAACGCGCGGCAATGTCAGCGAATGTGTTCAGGATGGTTGATATCTACTCGTTCCGGAATGTTATCTCAGTAACCATGGAGCCGTGGGCTGTGGCTAGGGTTGCCACCTCTCCGGGTTTTGGCATGTCGTCTCCGGGCTCCGGGTTAGTAGGTATTTTCTCCGGGTAAAATCGCTTTTAATTAAAACATAAAACTAAAATAATAGAATTCTTATACCACAAAAAAAAAAGTTAAGATTTGGCAACCACGCACCCGTTAAGCGCCGGTCTGTTTCGAGTTTCGACGAAGACGCAGATTGCAGTTATAGCGAGTTTATGAGTATTGTCGATTATTCAATATTGCTGTTGTCCGTTGTTTTTGCGTCGATTTTACTTGTTAATTAAAGTTACTGCAAGTTAGTTTAAGCTAGTTGAAGTGCTTTTTTAGACAGTTTTCAGTTTGACAAGTTACAAGTTGCCATGAGCGAGAGTAATAAGAGAAGAGACAGTGATAATAATCCAAGTACTTCGTCATCTAAAGGCATTTTAAAAAATAAAAAAGCCAGGTACGCAACACATTTTCAAGATTCTTGGAAACAAAATCCGCAGTATAAAAATTGGCTAGTTAAAATAGACCAGTTTATAGCTAAATGTAGCATATGTCATATAAGGTTTACTGTTAAACATGACGGAGAAAAATCTTTAAAGACTCATTTGAATAGTAAAGGACATTCCAGTGCCGTCAGTACATTATCCAAAAATAAATTCCTAACAGCATTTTTACCAAAAAAAGAATCAGCCGAAGAAAATTACGTTACTATAATTGAAGTAGCTCAAATGTATCACGCCGTAAACCACCATCATAGTAATTTGGCAAAAGAAGTTCATTGCGGTAGAACAAAAGCCGAAGCAATCATCGAAAATTGTTTGGGACCTAAAAGTGTCGAAAAAGTGTTGGAAGAAATGGGCGCTGGTACAGAATCGTCCCAATCATTTTCAATTTTGTGTGATGCCTCAAATAAAGGAAACCAAAAACTTTTTCCAGTAGCTGTTAGATATTTTAGTATTACGAGTGGTGTTCAAAATAAACTTTTAGATTTTGTTGAAAATAGTGATGAATCTTCTTTATCAGTTACCAATACCATACTTAAAACATTAGACATGTTTTCACTAAAAGTGCAAGATATAAGTGCATATAGCGCGGATAATGCGTCAGTAAACTTTGGCATTCATAATTCTGTCTTTCAAAAATTGAATTACGAAAATCAGGGAATTGTAAAAGCTAATTGTAACCGCCATGTAATTCATAATGCAGTTAGAAATGCCTGTAAGGTTTTATCTTTTGATGTCGAAAACTTAATATTAAAAATTTATGCCGAGTTTTCAAATAGCGCAAAAAAAACAGAAGCCTTGAAAGAGTGTTTTGACTTTTTAGATATTAAATATCAAAAAATACTAAGACACGTGACCACAAGAGGGTTTTCGCTATATGCCGCTCTTGAACGTTTGATACGATATTGGCCAGCTGTAAAAAAATATTTTTTAGAGCTGGGCGAGGAGAACTGCCATAAAAATATATGGAGTTTTTCAAAAGTCAAGAAAACGAATTTGAGAATGATTTAAAACCTGACATTTTATATTCTGAATGTTATGTTTATTTTCTGCATCATTATATGCATATTTTAAACACGCATATACTTAAATTGTAGAGTAATTATGTAACAAGTTTAGAGTTACATAACATAATGTTAGATTTGAAAGAGCAAATAGAAGAACGACAAAAAGATCAATTTTTTGGAAGCAAAATTTCATCGGCTTTGAAATATCTTACACCATTTGAAAAACAAACATTTGTAAAAGAAGCTTCTTTAGTTTACCAAAGGACTTTAGATTACCTTAATCGGTATTATAATTTCGAAAACTCTCCTTTTAAATATTTTCAATGTTTTAATATAAAAAAAACCAAATATAGAATACGCGCAAATTTTAGAGGCCAAAAATGCTATCAAAATAAATGTAGATGAAGACGAGTTATACAGTGAGCTACTTATTCTTAAAAAAACCCTTAAAAAATGAAGAAAGTTCATTTAATTCTGAAGTAAACATAGACAAAATATGGTGCAAGGTATTTCAAAATGGAGATATGCCCCAATTGTTTAAAATTGTAAGTAACATTTTGTCAATTCCTATAAGTAACGCTTATCCAGAAAGGCTGTTTTCCTTGATGACTAATCTGTGGACTGACGAACGTAACCGTATGAGGGTAGCTTTAGTAAAGGCAGAATTATGCACAAAATTAAATTTTAATATGACTTGTCTAGAATTTGCCGAGTATTTAGAGAAAAGCGAACAAAATGGTTTATTAAAAACCTGCCAAAGTAACACAAAATATAGTTTTAAGTTTAAAAAAATAATTGAAATAGTCAAGTGATCAATGTCTAATGATTTGTTTTATTTAGCAATACGGTGTGTTTGTGTTACTTTTTTTTAGTCAAAAATATATATGGTTTTTAAATGCTTTTTTTGTCGTCAACACGAACTCTCCGGGTCAAGTCACTTTTCAAGGTGGCATCCCTAGCTGTGGCACATCGCGTGTTTATTTACACTTTTATTGATACTGGTCGTTCTGTTGTGCTCACACAACGATGATTTCGAAATTATTTTAACGTTAGTCGGCATGGACGCGTTCCAAAACGCGATACCATTATGAAGTGGGTGAACAAATTTCAAACAACAGGATTGTTAAAACCTGAGACTGCACGGGGAGGACAGTACGGCCAGTACAGTACGACAGTACGAACCCCAAAAAACATTGAAAAGGTGCGACAAGCGGTTCAATCTAGACCTCGCCGTTTAGCGGTACGTAACGCTCGCGTTCTTAAAATATCAGAGAGGTCAGTTCGCAGAATCTTACACTTGGATCTTCATTTCCATCCGTATAAAATTATGGTTGTCTAAAAATTGCAACAAAATGACTTTGTGAGACGATGTAGGTTCGCAGAAAGGATGTTGGAATTGCTGGACGACAACATCGTTTTGTTCTTGAGTGACGAGGCCCATTTTCATTTACCGAAAACTACATGATCAACTTCTGCCCTCCGAGAGAGTTACTGTTTGGTGTGCCGTATCTCGTCCACTTACATTATTGGACCGTATTTTTTTTGTGAAAACGGACGAACAGTGTCTGTTAACACAGATAGCTATCTCGCCATGTTGCGTGATTATTTTCTGCCAGAACTAAGAAGACGCCGCATTAACCTCAATATACTTTGGTTCCAACAAGATGGGGCGACCAGTCATACGTCAAAAACAACAATGGTCTTTTTAAAGGAACATTTCCCTAGGCGCCTTATTTCGTTGCGTGGGAATGTGGAATGGCCACCTCGGTTGCCAGACTTTTCAGCTTGTGACTACTTTTTATGGGGCTACTTAAAATCCAAAGCTTATATAGACAAACCGCGAACTCTTGAAGCTCTTACCGAAACCATAACGCGCGGAATCAAAAGGATTCTTCGTGCCATGCTCGAAAGGAGTATGGGCGATTTTGCTACCCATCTACAAGAATGCCCAACAACGTCACCTAACTTTAATGGCAATATACCACTAATGTATAAAAGCAATAAATTTTGATATTCGTTTAAAAATAAGAGTGTGTCATTTTTTTTTCAAAGACATTATAATTCCCTGCCGGACCAATCTAAAATCACTGTATATCACTGGTTTAATGAATTCAATCAAACGACTTTCGACGTGGATTATCTCAACAACAGTGCATCGATCAACCCACTTCGACAATTTTTAACACTGAAGCACCTTCTAAAACCATTGTATATAACTGGTTTAGTGAATTCAATTGTGGCCGTCGTGCGCTCACGGACGAATTTAAAGGAGGTCGTCCAAAATCGATTATTATGCCAGAATATATCCATACAGGGAGCGAACTGATAAAGCAAGATGGTTATATGGCATGCCGTGAGATTGAGACATCCCTATGCATTAGTATGACAAGCATACACAGGATTTTACATGAACATTTAACCGTAAAAAAGATTTGTGCGCTTTGGATTCCGCATAATTTGACAATCGCAAAAAAAAAGGCTCGTGTCGATTTACTCAAAAAATACAATCATGGTAGTATGAGCTCGAAAGTAAACAGCAGTTTACTGCATGGGTCTTTCAAAATAAGCCAAACCCAACAAAAACTGTTCGCGCAAGAAGCACTTCGAAGCAAATGGTCGCCTGTTTGTTTGGGATAAATGGACATGTGGTTACAGTGCCACTAGAAAATCGTACAACGGTCAATTATGAATGGTACAAAAAGACAACAATGTAAAAATCTAAGTTAAGAATAAGAAACTGAAAACCTGTAATTTCCATTTTTTTATTACTATAGTCCGAAAGTTTCATAGACATAAAATGTATAATTTTTAGAAATCGCCAAAAAGAATACAATCCAAAAATTATCTTTCTCATCATGAACCAACTGACGGAGCTCTTTAATGCCACCCATGTACCCATCATCAGAGACTACTGGGGTGACTATGATAAAGAGACCGGTAACTTTACTTCTCCTGGAATGTTTTCCGATCTTCAATACCGCCTAGCTGACATTGCAGGTATAAGAAACAAGTCAATAAAAGAAAACACTTTTGAATGATGACCGTTTATCATGTAGGGAACACAGCGATCATATCCAAAACACGGCTGGATTATTTTCGATTTATATCATCGAGTGGAAATATTAATGAAGACAGACTGCTTTGGATGTTTCGTGCTCCACCATTATCATATACACAGAATGTTTGGTTATTGCCTTTCGAAAGGGTAAATAATTTGATAATACACAATAATAAATCTTGAACCACTCTCATGTATAAACAATCATAACAACACCTAGATCAATGAGATGGCTGTAAACCCGATATGAGTAAGATCTCAGCCATGGCTTTTAGTTTTATTGAGTCATTGTTGAAAAATTATGAGTTTTTAGTGGCTCAAATATCCCAGCTCTTCTTTTGGATATCCCAGAATTTGTTTCTTATTCGAATCTTTTGACAATGACTTAACCATCTCGGCTGAGCTTTTGTGATCTGGAATTCAATGGTCAAACTGTTGGGCTCTTTCAAGTACATCTACATTGGTCTGATAGTCTTGCCATTTTATTTTACAATTTTTTTTTCCTGAGGCAGCCTTGCTGAAATCTCTCGAGTCGTTTTATTTCATTTCAATACAAGACCCCAGGATTCAACTCCATACAGAAGAGTGAGAATTATTATGGCATCGTAAAAACTAATTTTAGTGTGTTCTCTTAAGTCGGGGTTACCGAACACTCCTCTCACTATAATCAGAAAATACGTCCAGCATACTTCCCACATAGGGGAAGCATGCTACTTCTCCAGTGCTTGATCATTCACAACAACATCAACCGTCTCTCTGTTTCTATATACAGTTCATTGGTTACAATATTTTCGTTTTTTTGCTCATTAATTTTATATCCGAATGCACCATAAACCTCACTAAACTCCAGCACCTGTTACAAAGCCGGCGCACTATGCGCTTCGAGCGCACAGTCATCCGCATACTACAGCTCCACGATGCTAATTTCCTCTGTTCTTGATTTAGCTTTAACTCGAGGCAGATATGTGCCTCGAATCTGCCATCTATGCAGAATAGCGGCAACAATAACAGAAAAAGCGTCGGAGCAATCTCACGGCTCTTCTTGACACCGTTATTAATCTCAAAAGCCTCAGTTTCGCCCTTTTATGTCAGGTCTATTGCATTCATACCATTGTACAGAAGTATAATCATTTGCACAGCCTAGAGAGCATCTTATGATATCCAAGAGCTTCCACATTTTGTTTCTGCCGACAAACTCAAACGTTTTGTGTCAGATCCATAAAGGCCAAGAATAAGCTTTCATTTTGTTGTCGGCATTTTTCTTGTACCTGACGTAGCGAGAATATATCAACTATTCGACAACCTGCTCTGAATCCACACTAACTCTCCGGCAGCATTGATTCAACAATACCAATCAGTCTATCTAGAATAATTCTAGTCAGAATATTTTCTGCAGCAGAGAGCAGTGATATACTTCGATAGTTGTAGCAGTCAGCTCTATCTTCGTTTTTAAAAATAAGTATAATACAAACATCTTTAAAGTCCGATGGTATTTCCTGCTTTCTCCAGCACAGACAGATTATTTCGTAAATTTTGTTCTCTGTCTCACATGCCACCAACTTTATACAGTATGTCGCCTTTAAGATGAAGACACCCACATATTTTCGCTATTTGAATGATTACAAATTTGAATTTTTGCACAGTCATACAGATTGATGGGTCACATTTTTTAAGATACTCAACTAAAATCTGTGCTTTAAACTCAGCTTACTACGAATTCACAAACAGGGTCAATTCTTGATATTTTGCAACGCAATTATTTTTTTGTAATAAATCGATTGTAAAACTATTCAAAAATATATTCTGAAAATTTCAAAACAAAATCCCAAGCCGTATATTCCTATATATTCCTATTCCTATTCCGTATATATTCATTGTTAAAAAAAAATCATAAAAATCACTAAAAATACGTCGTCCTTCACGTATTTCACCCCTTAAGAGGAAGATTTGCGTTGTAATTGCATCCCAAAATTCCCTAAGAAAAAAAGACCAATTATTCGGTTTCCGAAAATCCCACACCCGTCATTGACTTTCTGGCAATATTGGCCTTTAAAATGTATAACCTAGTGTAATACAACACCATTAGTGGTGTATGTAGCCTCATCAGTAGACATAATCCTCTTCAGGAAATACCTGTCATTTAAAAAATACTTTGGGTCCAATAACAATAGTCTAAACCAGGGGTCACCCGTCGATCGCGACTTACCGGTAGCTCGCCTGGACAATTTCGATCGCTACCAATTTAGGTATATTTTGTCAAAATGTGTTTCCATTACTTCATTAAACAAATTTAGAAAGCTCTGTACATTTAAATATTATTAAAGTAGCTCAACGTATTGAAAAGGTTGGCGACCCTTGGTCAAATCCTTTATTATCATCACCTTCTTTCAATGTATGTAAGAGGTTCGGTTTATAGGGCTTGAGATGTTGGATGGACGTTGGAGATGTCTCATGTTAAACTATGCAGCAACTTCTCTGATAATACGAGCAAAATCACCAAATAACCGGATTATTTCGATTTTTTCTGTTAAAGTGGAATTAATGGCATTTTAATTCTGTGATCACTGACTAAAACTTAACGTAATAAACTCAAAGTTTAATTTGACTGACATTTAGTGTCAAATTATTACTTCCCATGGCACACTAATTATCAAATTAAAAATAAACTTGTACACAAATAAATAATTTTGTATATAGACGAAAACAGTAAAAAATTAAAAAACGCGAATTTTGTCATGAAACTCGGTATACGGAGTTAAAATAATATTCTGAATAATTTTTGGGCTCACTTTAAAGTTTAGATTTCAGTTGAGTATCTTAAAAAATGTGACCCATCAACCTGTATGACTGCAAAAATTCATATCTATATTCCTTCAAATAGCGAAAATTATGGGGGTGTCTTCATCTTAAATGCGACAAACTGTATATCTCCACCAGTATTCCATCCAAGCCTGCAGCTTTGTTATTTTTTAGCTTACAGATTGCCATTTCTACCTCGCTCATAGTGGGCTTTTCGTCCATGCTCATAACTGTAGGTTTTCGACGGATGAACATTTCATCAGCCGTTGAGTTAGTGTTCAGCAAGTTTTCGAAATGCTCCTTCCGTCTGTCTCTCATACCCTCTCCAGTAGTGATTATATCCGTACCATCAGCACTTTGTACCGGTGGGATGTTGTTTATTTGCGGCCCAAAGATACCTCTAAAATTTTAGAAGAAATTTTATGTATAGTATTTATCTGCAAATTCCTACATTTCCAATACCTTTCACAACCTCCATTTGTTCCAAAGGTACCTGATTTTTGCCTTAAGTTCCCCCTTTAACGAGTTGTATTTTTTATGTTTTTCTTGTTTGTCTAAGAGTGTAGCATTTTTATTTACAATCAGAATAATTCTTTTTTCAATAAGTAGTTCTTCAATCTCTGAATCACCACATAACCAATCGATTCTTCACTAGCCTCCGTCATAGCTTTCTTGAAATTGGCTCACACCGTTTCTACAGGTATATCCTCCTTTACTTTACACAACTCAAGCGGCTTTTCCAAATTACGTTCGAGAGATCGAACTGTAATTTGGTTAGGTATTCCGATCAGGTTCGATAATATCATCAATATTATGATGCTTTGATCATAATATTAATTATAAAGCAAATATAGAACTGCAGTGGCGACTCGTCAGGGGATGCGGGTGAAGCACCGCTTCACCCACAATTTCCGAAACAAAAACTTTATATTTTATTATATAAAACATAATTGGTATAATAATTTATTTAATTACGTATACATTAATACATCAGCATTATAATAATGAATGCCAAATTAATACAATACTAACAATTATATGAATTATACAATATCCAAACGTAGCGTATTCTTAAAGAATAGAGCAACGACTGCGGCGAGCGGCGAGCGCCGTTGTTCAACAGTTCAAACAGTCAGAAAACTCTACCTCGTATGAGATGCCTGGGAAGCGCAACCAGCACGATCGATAATACCGCTGCCAAATTCCAGATTTGTTTACGGAGGTTGCCATGGTAACGCACGAAGCCGTCTTCTAAATACGTGAGCTAAAAATAGAAAACGGCGCGGCGCGTGGATGCTGCTGCAGCGGGCTTTATTGCACGCGTTTCGTTTCCTTAAGAATAAAATTCAGTGAATTTACATCGTATCGCGCCGTGCAGATGGCTGTTAAAGTTTTTGAAAATGTTTCCATTGTACGATCCGGTGTGCATTTTGTTGGAAATACCATTTTCCAGATGGAAAAACGATGACAAAAAAGACTTTCTGCATACAGAGGGACCTAACACCAAACCTTTTCTTGAAATAGAAAAACAAGGAAAATCAAAAGACAGAGTTTTCGTTCGAAAGTTTCGCAATCAGTGGTATGCTGATTATAAATGGTTGTGTGGAAGTGCTTATTTGAAGAAACTGTTTTGTATGCCCTGTTTGACAATAGGTGTAAAATCAAGTGTGTGGAATAAAGAGGGTTTTAACAATTTTGGAAACGTAACAAGGGGTTGTAGTAGACATGAAGCTTCTTCAGATCACATTCACTGTGCATTATCGTTTGCCAAATTAAAGAAAGACCTCAGCACAATTGAAGACGCGTTGAAGGAAAATTCCAGGTTGTATTGAAAAATGTTCAATGACATTGTGCTTTTAAATAGAAGATTCATGCAGTTACCTATTCGCGCCACTGTTTATTTAGGAAAACAAGAGTTAGCATTTCGAGGGCACAACGAATCTGATTCCTCGGATAATCGGAGGAATTTCAAAGAACTCGAGAACTCAAAGAACGCTATAAGAAGATATCCTCCATTTTTTCTGCAAATTCAAAAACAATCCAGAACGAATTGATAGACTGTATTTCGGATTACATCGATGAACATGTGGATCGTGAAATAAAAGACAGTGATTTTTTCTCTATTCAAGTCGACGACTCATCGGACATTCTTCAGAAATCTCAGTGCAGCATTATACTTCGATACGTTAATAGTGCGGGAAAGTTAGTTGAGCGGTTTTTGGGCTTCTTTGATGTTAGTATAGACCGAACAGCGGATGCTCTTTTTGATTTGGTGACTAAACATATTGAAAAATACGATTTCCGTTCAAAATTAGTAGGACAGTGCTACGACGGCGCTAGTGTCATGTCAGGACATATAAATGGTCTCCAATCAAAAATAAAAACCGAAGCTCGACAAGCCATTTTTGTACATTGTGCAGCTCACCGTTTCAATTTAGTGCTTCAGCAGAGTTGCAGTACTATACCACAGTGCGGTATTTTTTTCGCAAACGTGAATAGTTTCCCGACTTTTTTTCATCATTCTACAAAGAGAACTCAAGTAGCTGACACAATAATGAAAAAAAGGATACCCACATCTGTTTCAACCCGTTGGACATCGAATTCTAAGATAGTGAATGTGATTGATAATGAATGGGACGGTTTAAAAACAGTTTTTACTGAAATTAGAGACCACAAAACTTCGGATCAAAGTTCAATAACTCAAAGTGTGGGCTTCTTAAATCATCTCAATAATTTTGAATTTGCTCTACTCAGTGCTATTTTTAGTGACATTTTCAAAATGACTGATATTCTGTTTGATGTGTTACAGAAACGTTCACTTAACATTAATCTTTGTATAACACAAGTTAGGAATACTCAACCTCTTTTAAATGGAAAAAGAAATGAGGAAAATTTCCAAAAAGTTTTTGATTCAGTCAGTGTAAAAGTGTCAGTACCAACTAATTATCGTGAGGGACGAAAAACTTTAACGACTGAAGAAATCTTTGAAAAATACAAAGTGTTGTATTACGAAATTTTACACAAAGATTTGCAGCTTTAAAAGACCGAAGAATTGACCTTATATTTAAAAAATAGAAACATTATGTGCGGTTGCAGATTTTGCAGTGCCCCTACGTTAGTCGCTGTTGAAGTGCGGGTGAGTAAGCTATTTTTTTTATGTTATTGTTATGTTTTTATACATTTTTGGATTTGCTGCTTATGATATACCTATTATTTTTCGTGCTGCGCTTCACCTCCTATTTAGACCACGAGCCGCCACTGTAGGACTGTACAAAGACAACAAGCCCATATTTTTAAAGATCCACATATTTTCTTTCCACTTTCACACAACACTCAATGTTTCAAAAAACAATATTTCTGTTTATGTTTCAGCGAATTTGGACGGCCTTATTAGGTCTAGTTCTTATTATCTACTTCATATTGGCGATTACAGATTACACAGAGTGCTGTATATTACAAAAAAACAAACAGAAAGGAAGAATATGTTGGTATACGGCATATGAATTGTTATCAACAACACTAACACAAAGAGGTTAAATTTTTATACGTATTTTCTCAAGAGATTTACTAATTTACAGTGTAAAATTTCAGGCTCGTCGCTTACATTTAATACGCTATCTGGTAAGGTTATCTCCCTCACGTTCTTTATATCAACTATGTTGATATATACCGCATACATAGCCAAGCTTTTAGTCGCATTTCAATCATCAACGGATGAGATAAAAGATTTTAAGCAGCTCATCAACACCGGAATGAGATTGGGCTCTGAAGACGCAGCTTACAATATAATGTATCTCTCTGTAGGTTTTAGTAGGTTTAGTATGTACAAGATTTCAGTGTGGCTCCAAATAGTAATTACTAAAGTAACATCGTCTAAGTTACAATACACAGTTTGTCGATTGGAAAAGATAACTGAAGATAATCCATTATTTTTATTGAAAAGTGTAATTCCTTGTCAGTCAATAGCTGCCAAAATAGTTTTTGAAACACCGTTTCATTTTATGGAAATACCTAGATACCATGGAGAAATGTTTAGTTATTTTAGTAGAGCTTTTTAATAGTCAAGAAAACATTTTTCATTAAAATAAGATTGACACCAGGAGACATATCGATTATTCTGGAGACCGTAGAAATCTTCAATAATCTCTCTATTCTCATAGAATTCCACAAACCCCTAAGAGATTCTTAGTCATTAGAGATCATTGTTCACTATCAATGTTCTTACCTACGTAATTCTTAATTAAAAAGAAGTTTTAATTAAAAATGAAGACTAACTTAAATGAATGTGGACATATTGTGTATGTTTGGTTGCCTAGAAAATATTGTTGATGTTTCCATGTAGTTGTTTTGATTTATATACGTATATACAGGGTGTAAGGGAAATAATTTTCGTAAATTTAACCAAAGTTTTTCAGTTCATTTGTAAATTCCGTTCGATCAAATAATGCGACGTTACCAATTATGAGGAAAATTAAAAAGTCTATGAACTGTTTTCCGAAATGACTGCATTTTCGATACCCGTTTTATGGAAACTTTTTGTTCAAAATGGTGTAAAGAATTGTTGGTTAAATTACGAAAGTTATTCTTTAAAGGGTTTCTTACATCCTTTATATTAAGCCGTCAGTTTAACAACTATTTCATTGAACATTTTCACACGTTTTTCTTCCATGTACTGATTGAAATTCAAAAATGAACTAACGTTCTTTAATAATAATGTAAATAATTGGAATTTAGTAATAATTTGTAAATAATTTATCTTTTATGTGCTATTAGTTTATTGCAGTTTATTACAGTATAATATTTTAACTTTTAGCAAAGCAATGATCATGTTGACGAGACCACTCGAAAATATTTGCATGATATTAAAATTAAGGGACACGAAAAATCATTTTGGTTGGATGCTGTTGATGGAATAAATATAGTTCGCGATGGTAAATTTGCTTTCCATTTGGCGAGCAATATCGGGTCTGTATTTGATTTTGTGTAGTTTATAATACTGGGTCCGTCACTCGAAGTGTTACCAACTTCACGCTGCTGTAACTGTCGAACAGCTGATCACAGCGTTCTTAAAATTTGAGACTTTAGTTTATAATATTGTTTGCAAATGTACGAAAGCGTAACGTTCTACCGGCACAAAAGGCAACTTCAAAAACAAAACAAGCAACAACAAAAGCAAGACTTCAACGATCAAAGGCATTAAAAAGTATGCACGCAGGAGGCGAACTTAAAAATTTGTTGTTTTCTGATGAGTAATTTTTCACTATTCATCAATGCGTAAACAAACAAAACGATCGTGTGTGGTTGAAGGGCAAGTCTAGCGATAATTGGGACTACCGAGTTGCTATGCGTAAACAAGCACCTGCATCTGTGATGGTTTGGGCTGCTGCAACTGCAAATCGTCGCTCTCCACTCGTTTCCATCGATCAGGGCGTTAAGGTGAATCGACAAGTGCACCAATAAAAGGTAATAAATCAAACGTGGACACACGAACAATTTGGTACCAACATTTCTACAAGATTCGGCACCATCCCATAAAGCTAATTTGACACAACAATTTTTACAAAATCACGTTCCGCAGTTCATTTCTTCGCAACAATGACTTCCATACGCACCAGACTTCAATCCAATGGACTTCTCCATATGGTCCATTTTGGAGGCTAAGGTGTCAACAAAAAAATATGAGAATTTGAACACATTGATGTCAGCGCTTCGTCGGAAATGGCAACGAATTCCACAGACTACATTCGCGCAGCGTGCGATGCATTCATAGGAAGATTTGATGCCATCATCCTCTCCAAAGGTAGCCATATTGGACAGTAAGATATTTTTCATGAAATTTAATGTATTTTCAACACTGTCTAAAAATATGAAATAAAAATATTCATAATTGACAAAACTACAGCATTTTTAATGGGTAGCACTTCGAGTAACGGACCCTGTATGATATTAAAAGTGCGTCAACTAAAAATTTGTAATATTTTTAAGATAAGGGAAAACGATACAAAAGAGACACCTTTAGTTTATGGATAGTCAATTAACATAATGACATTTCTAAAATATACTAAAAAAAAATCACTTACGAGGCTCTAATTGATGTTTGATGATGGTTAACAAATCACGCATCGATGAAAGAAAATCAAGTGATTTGGTGTTTAATTATAAATCTCTGAGTTAAGTTTGAGAAAATCATCAAAAAGTTGTTTTACCACAATAGTTTCTCATTGATATAGGTCAAAAACTAAAGCAATTATTTCGCAGTCTGCTAAACTAGGTTTTCCATTGTGATTTTTTAAGTGAATTTTTGGTCAACACACTCCAATTTATTGCTATTTTTATTTCAATTCGCGATTTTGTTCCAGATATGCCTTAATAAATAAAAATTTTGATGAAGCTACTAAAAGATCAATGCGGTTCATAAATTCAATAGTCGATTTCAATAATTACTTATGCGTTCCCAAAGGGTCAACTTTGAAGGATCTGCTAACGATTGGGTAATTTGGCTAATATAATTTCACAACCTTTTTATTTTTAGAATTTAACACCGTGTGATCTTTTTCTTTTTTTGAGTCTGAAATCTTTTATAATCTCCATCCAAATAACATTTAATGAACACTGGCAATAACAAAAAATCAACAATAACAGTTAATTCAAAAGTTCTCAATATAGAAAACCTAATATTTTTGAGATTTTTTTAATGAATTTTTCATCATTCGAGGGGTGCAATTTATGTATCCTCCGAAATCAATATAAATAAAAAAGTAAATGTTCGTTTGTTCAAAATCTTAAATCTCCAGAAGTTTTTCACTGATTGCTTTGAAATTTTGATACAACCTTGTATTCGAATACGCGCATGTTTTTATATACCTATTATATAGATGTCACACCTATGATAGATAAAAACATGCTTTAAAAAAAACAGCGCCATCTGTTAGACGTAAAGGCAACACACGTAATACTAAACATTGCTCATGCCGGACAGCGTGCTTCTTGACAGCTGCTGTCACTTAGCACTTTTAATGTTTCCGATTGCATTGTAAAATTGAATTTTTATAGATTTTAATCTATTGTCATTTTGTTTTAATTATTTAATCAAACTGAACCACAACAACGCGTGGCCGGATTCAGCTAGTAATAAATAAAAACAAATATTTATCATTGAAAATGGTTTTATTATTTTTAAAAATATTCTCCCCAAGTCGTAATAAATCATCGCACGAAAATTCTCACGTGTTTATTCCATTTTTTGACTGAGATAAAATTTGCAAGTCATGCAACGTGCAAAATTTGCACGTTGTGAGTACATATAGAGTCAACCATGTCAAACTTTATGACCTATATATCAGATGAGCAACACCTAGCAACACCATTGTTGCCAATTTCGGATATATAAATAGCAACCCTCGTACACTGTATGTCGAAAAATAACGGAATTCTTTAAATTAAAAAAAAAACTACTAGCGCCATCCATTGAAACACTGTATAATCTGAAAGCTGTATATCTCCTGTATAAAACGAGACCGTCATCATTAGAATCGATCAACGGATTGTGAGTGATAGCGTGTAAAGTGACAGTACCTTTTGTCACCTCGGCACAAAAACACGATGGAACAAAGAGATAATATTAAATTTTGTCTCAAGCTCAGTAAAACTTTTATCAGAAACATTTGAATTGATGAAAAAATATATCGTGATGCTTTGGAAGAAGACCCAAAACCAGGCCGGCAAAAAGACAAAAATCGCGATAAGTTGGTGGAAAGAGAGCGTGGAATGGTCGCCTACGATGCAAATTCAACTGTGAGATCGATAGCGGAGAAATTAAATACGACCAAAGACATGATTCACGAAATTTTGACAAAGGACTTAAACAAACGGAAAATGCTCGATTTGTCCCTCACATCTAAACGAGGACCAAGAAATTGCTCTCTTTGAACATTGCAAGGACCTTATTAAAATAGCTAGACGGGACTGCACATTGGTGAAATCGATTGTAACTGTTGATGAGACTTGGAGCTTCAAGTACGATCGTACGATCGGTGCTTTATTTCCTATCGTACGATACGAAATAAAGCACCAATATGCTACATGAAAGTCCCCAGGCTTTCCGAAACTGAAAAAGTTACCTTTCCAGAAGTCACGAGAGAAGACAACGTTGATTTGTATTTGCAACTCTAAAGGTATTTCGGGAATTCGTCCTACTAGGTCAAAATGACCCTGGTGAATATTATCTGGGTGTTATAGAGCGTTTATGTAAGAGAATTGTTCAAGTAAGGACCGCATATGGAGCGTTGGGAAGTTGATTTTTGTTGCACGACAATGCATCATCTCACAGGACAGTCACTGTTTTGTGAATTTTTGGCGAAAAAACAACATCCTCGGTATTCCTCTGATTTATCTCCGTGTGACAATTTCCGACAAACTGTATGTAGTCACTTTGCGATTCCATACATTTAGAACGACATTCTAATTTAGCCTCAGTATACTCTGATTTACCCAACAACTAAAAACTAAGCGATTATTCCTGCTTTAACCTCATCATTTGAAGTTAATCTTCAGACAGGATTTCGTCAGGTTTGATTCAGGTCACCTTTTGGTAAAGTGGAACAGACTAAGAATCGGACACTGCCACTTCTCACATGAACATCTAATAAGTGGTGACCCTCCTTCATGCTCGCCATGTCTTGGTAGAGTGCCCTTCACTATCTGCCCTTGCGCAAAGGCATGGACTCCCAAGGGACCTTCCGTCCATTTTGTTGTTCCCTCATTACTCCAATTATCTTTTTAAACTCCGCCGTACCTCTTTCTACATACCTTTCATATAGCTCCTCTCTACTTATCTTTAAACACCTTCTCGCCTTAAAACGGTTACCTATCCCTCCATTCTTTATGTATTATTTGAATTCCATTCCATGTTTAACATCTTATTATTTAAAATTTTTCTGTTTATTGACTGCACTAATCGCACCCCAGCAATTACTTTTACAACATTGTGATACGATATTTCAGTTTTAAATTACTTTTTAATTTATTAATTGTTTTTTATTAATTTATTTGATGAAATGTACGGTTTAAATTAATGAAGTAAGGTAATTAAAAAGAAACAAATTAAATAAATTAACAAACTAATAAAAAAAATAGATTTTTTTACACCTATATGATCTAAATTTTATTACATAGATCTACGTGTGATGTTAATTTACGGTCATGTGCTCACTGGCATGCCTGTTAACGTATATACGTATAACGCCGTTCTTCAATTATTGTCTACTTATTTTCTTTACGAACTGCCAAATGACTTTAATTGCAGACAGAGTCCAGCAATAAAAAAGCACATGCAAATAACACAGTTTTTTGGTCATTCTTGCAGCATATCTGTCTTAATCCGAGAACTTTTCATGATTTAAAAATTATATTATCCTTCGAACACATTAGATATCTCAACTGGTTTTTATAAATCATTTATATGGCATGTAACGGTTGTTGGGTGACCCTTTTTGGAAATCCTTAGGGAAGCAGGTCGACTACATGTAAAACTAATGAAAACCTTTACCAAAACGTTCAAATTACTAATAAAAGAATTTGAGTATTACACTGGGGAACAATTTGAAAAATAATTTCTGTTCAGTTCGATATTTAAGCTGTTTTATACATAAATTGACATGCTAATTCCAAACCTTTATTTAGTTTTTTTCTATCACGTCAAGTTTTTTCTCTACAGTTGTTGCGCATCCGACTAAGCTTGGCGAATCACAGAAGTCACTACTGCTCTCCTACCGGCGAACCTTCTTCGACCTAGGAGTAGGGGTGTGAGTGACGTTGCGTCATCCAAAACTAGTTCGGTCAGTTACGCAGGAGATGCTAAAGTACGCGGGTCTGTGTCGCTCTGATATAGTGAAGTCAGAGTGTACATACACAACTACAGATTTTCGTTAAGTCTGCCTCTGGTAGTTCTCGTCGTAAGTGCTTAAACAGCCCTGATTCATTTTGTTATATATGTGGCAGTTTTACCATCCCCCCTTCAACGGACTAATATTAGTACATTTGTCAGGCAAGTCTATTTTGCTTATTTTAAAGTGAAAATAGGTGACCAAGATAAAACATGGACCCCTCAGAAAGTGTGGAAGCAGTGTGTAGAGAGTTTACGAATGTGGACGAAGAGAACACGTAAAAAACTTTCGTTTGGTATACCAATGGTTTGGCGGGAGCCCAAAGATCACTTAAGTGATTGCTACTTTTGCATAGTGAAAACATCAGAATTCAACAAGAAAAACAAATATAAAATTGAGTACCTTAGTTTACCGTCAGCTATACGCCCTGGGCCTCATTCAGCTGAAATTCCAGCGCCAGTTTTTCAAGAATTACCCTCTTTAGAAATACAAGAATGTGAATCAAGTGAAGATCGAAGTGACTCCACCGACAAAAAATTCAAAGTTTCCAATAATTCTGTTCGTAAAGGATTCATTCAACATGAATTAAACGATTAAGCACGAGATTTGGGACTATCCAAAAAAGCATCGGAATTATTAGCATCAAGACTACACGAAAAAAATTTGCTTGACAAAGGAACTCCAGGCTACTATCGATCCAGAGAAAGTGAATTTAGGCAGTACTTCAGAAATAATGACGGATTTGTATATTGCCAGAACGTAGAAGGTTTAATGAAAGAATTGGCCATTTCTAACTATAACGCAACTGAATGGCGATTGTTTATAGATAGCTCAAAGCGTAGCTTGAAGTGTGTTCTCCTACATAATGGAAATTTATACGGTTTAGTCCCAATAGATCATTCAGTTTCTTTGCGTGAAGAATATGGCGACATAAAGAAAGTCATTGACTTGTTGCAATATAACATGCACCAATGGATCATCTGTGTTGACCATAAAATGGTCTGTTTCCGTCTTGGCCAGCAACGCGGGTTTACCAAGTATTCCTGTTTTTTGTGTGGGACAGCAGAGCTCGTGAGAAGCATTGGGTGCAATCGAACTGGCCGTCAAGATCTGACCTAAGACCTGGTGACCCAAACATTTTAAATCAGCGACTTGTCGACAGAAAAAACATTTTATTTCCGCCTTTGCATATAAAACTAGGTCTCATGAAGCAATTTGTTAAGGCTATGTCAATTGAAGGAGACTGCTTTAAGTATATCATTTCGGCATTCCCTAGCCTGTCATATGAAAAGATAAAGGCTGGTGTGTTTGATGGTCCAGATTCGGCAACTCGTTAAAGATGAAAATTTCACTGAAACAATGACCGAACTTGAAAGGAATGCTTAGTTGGCTTTTAAAAATATTGTTAAAGACTTTTTTGGAAATACACGAGCCCCGAATTATATCGAAATTGTTCAACAACTCTTGGAGAGCTTTAAAAAGCTTGGTTGCAACATGAGCATCAAACTGCATTTCTTACTTAGTCATCTTGCTAACTTCCCAGAAAATCTTGGTGCTGTTATTGATGAACAGGACTATGATGGCTGACTACTGTTGGAGCATAAAGCGAGAATGTCCACAAACTGAACACTCCAGGAAAAGCTATAAGAAGAAATATCTTTATTTACCATTACCAATTACCATATATTTTATTTATTTTTTGTATAAACACAATTTAACTTTTAATAATATGTTAACCTCTGTATAAATAAAATATTGTAATCTATTTGGTCAGATCTCACCTTATTTCCTTTCGTATGTACACTTGTAAGGTAAAATCAGGGGTATGCTGTAGCTTAAGAACTTGAGGTGATAGAGAAAAACTGTGAATATTTTTGAATTCAGAGATGAAAAATTAGTCAAAAACAAGTCACAGATCCAAGTCAACAAAATTGCTGTTCCCCAGTGTTATCTAAACAGAAGAGAAATAATATGAGTATTATCTGAATTAATATGGTTTTATTTTAGGATTTTACGATTGCGAGAAACTGGAATAATTCGGAGAGAGCAAATATTATATTTCTTTCCAAAACCGACACCCGACTATACAAAACCAATCTTTCTGAGTCTGGATATATCAGACACAAAATTTATTTTTTGTATATTCATTATAGGATTGTTGTTCAGTGTTACTTTGTTCTGTGTTGAGATTATAACATTGAGGATTTATCATAAAAGAATGTGTCATTAACATTAATAAATATAACAAAGTATAATACTCTAGTAGACGTTTAGTTAATACTAATCCACTTTAAAAGTAAGTATTATAGATTTAGTAGTCTTGGAAAATAAAGTTTTTGACAATATGTCAGCTGAAGTTTGTAAAAGGCCACAAATGGAATAAGAAGTGAAAGAAAAATTGTGTATACTGTTGCGTTTTAGCCCCTACAAAAACACTGTTCTGCAAAAGAAAACACTTTTTTTTGCCCCTTTGAGAAATATTGCCAGCTCCCTGTGTCGATTCTGAAATAAAAAAAAAATCCACCACGCACCATTATTAAGAAAAATAAGTTTAAAATTGAACAAACAAAAACTAAAAATCGTATGTTTTAATTTTTTATTTTATTTTTTCGCCTCAGCGCGTGCGTGCGCGTGTGTTCCGGAATTAAAAAAAAATGTGTTCCTCCTCCGTGTCCCCCATGTCCTCCCGAATTTTACTCCCTTGATGTAAATAATGAGATTAATCATTGAGCGACTCGAATTGCTCATCTGTAATTTTTATTCATAATCCAGACATTCTCCATCCTAAAATTTAAAATGTCCATTCCGAAACCTCTAGCCTTCTGTTCACATGAAAGATTTTCAAGAATATCTGGACTAGAGGACAAAAAAAAACGCTATTAAAAATATATTTTATTGGATTTATTTTATATTTTTTTATATACACCATAACATTTTTGTGTAAAGAAACTTCATCATCTTATATCTAGATCTTCTTATGATAAGGTACTTCAAACGAATTATGCACATTCTTCAAATTCGTTTAAATTTGCTGGGACTGGGACAATATCTCAGAAGATCGAACAATGAATTGCCTATATATGTTGCCATACATATTGACCAATGCGTGCCCTACAGTCAAGTGTCACTATCACAGACTTTTTTAAAAACTGCACATTGTGACAAGCTGTATGCGGTTCCGCTTTATCTAGCTGAACTATGAGATTTTGAACGAGCTTGCAGATTAAAATTCTTTTGATTGTTACTAAATGATGTTTGGTGCGCAAATTACATTTCGCCCTTCACTCTGAAAAAGTCTGACCCTTCTAATCTTGAGTACCATTTCAAGTTATTCAATTCTAGGCTGACACTATTGTATGTAACTTCTTGAGGTGCACTGTATACCCACTGAGTTCACCCAATAAAAATTAGATTGGCCTGATCGCCCTCCAGATTTGAATATCTTTGAAAATGGCTGTCAAGACAGATCAATTCTTCAATTAAAACCTTCGGTGTAAAACACTAAACTCGAAGAGATCTACTCCTAAACACCAAATCATTTTTTTAAACTTCTCGACGCGCATTTCGCTTAAACATGTCGCTGTTAACCATGTTAGCATCATCAGGAGATGATTTTTAATCTTAAATAAAGTTTCTAGTTTAGTCTGTCAAAACAATTTATAAATACAGTAAAAACTCCTTATTCGCGGATGATACGTTTCTTAAATATGCCGGGAATACTGAAACCGTGAATACGGAATGGTAATTTGTACGGGATTATAGGGAATATGTTCCAAGATTACAAAATAAAAAGAAAAATATATAATAAAAGCAATTTAATGAAAGATTTTTTGACAGTATTAATACTTATTATCAGGCTTAGGCAATAGTTTAAAGACTTTAGTGTTGGTGTGGTATTGTGTGGTCCTGTAGTATTAACAATTTGCCTTTTACAAACAAGACTTTTCCATAATCAATTTTTATGAAAAAATCACAAAGCACATTTGCCATTCGTAAACCCTCACTCAGGTTAGGTGAATGTCAAATTTTCAGTGCTCGTTGAGGCTTTTTCTTCAGCAGAATGGGGATTAAGCATTTCCTCCAAGTCGGTTTCAGTCAAATTTTCATCTTGCGATTCAAGTAATTCAAGCATCTCGTCCTATGCCATTCGCAAGTTGAGCAATGTTTTCAGTTAATATTTAATAATAAAGGCCACAGTTTTTCCAGCATAGTTTCCATGTGTATGGATTCAGCTCTTGCAATGATTCTTTTATATTTACAATACACTTTGCTATGTCAAAATTTTTCTAGCATTGCATAGCATTCATATCAGGATCACATTCCATGGTGTCCAGTATAATTTTAATGGTTTGTCTAATGTAATAGAGCTGAAAGACTTGGATTATTCCTTGATCCATAGGATGGAGTAAGGCCGTCGTGTTGGGAGGCAAAATTATCACCTTTATATTTGAATCCATGGCTTCAAGTTCACAAGGATCACCTGGACAATGTCCAAAACTAGAACTGCCTTGAAATCTAAAATTGTTTTCTTTAAATAGGTTTCAACTTCAGGAACACAACAATCCCAGAACCACTCACAGAAATTGATTCTTGTAACCCCCGCTTTCTTGTGTGAATGCTAACACACTAGTAAGTTTGGTTTTTCAAAGCATGACGATTTAGCGATCTGTCAAACATAAGTAGCTTAATTAAACAATCTCCTGATGCATTAGAACAGAGCAGCAGTGTAACTCTGTATTTTGCTACCTTAAAATCAGAGGCAGACTTTTTACTTTTGGATATAAAAGATTTCTTTGGCATTCTTTTCCAAAACATGACAGTTTCGTCTGCATTAAACACTTATTCGGGTTTTTATCTGCCATCAGCAATTAACTTTGAAAATTCTTCTGGATAAATTGTTACTGTTGAAGTGTTTACAGATGCAGCTTCTCCAACAATTTTAATGTTATGTTCGTATATTATCCAGCTCTATGTTCATCACCAGGTTATTTAAAATATGCGTAAAGACGTTTGCTTTCTCACTGATTATAATACCACTCTTCTGGCTACAGTCTTTCATCCATAATGTTAATGCAGCTTCCATTTTTTCAATTGCTGGATCAAAAACAATTTATGCTCATGGTAAGGTTGAAGCTGTAGAATGTCTTATTCTGTCTTCTGATTTCTTGATGGATCGTACAGTTGATTCATTCGCCAAGGCTTAAACGGTCAAGCATTTCTATTTTTACCTTAACTTATTCGGGCAACTCGACTTTTTTCCGTGTAGGAACTAATTTTCCTTCACTTTTACTTCACATTAAAAATCACGAACAAAGCAGAAACGACACGTGCCATTCACTATATATTATTGCGACGAATGACAAGTTGAAGCAATAAAACAAAAATTCGGTGTCGATCGTGCAAAGGCGACCTTTATCAAAAGCCATAGCGTCACGCCACACTTATAAACGACTTATTTGGCAAAGAACTTTCGGCCAAGAGGCAATAAGACTTGTTTGTTTAGAAATATTTTGATACTTGTTCGTTTTGAAAGGTAACTAATAAATAAATACACATTATTTTCAAAAATATATTGTTTCATTAGTTTTGGATCCATTTTCAAGCGCGAATACAAGAAGCGGTCACAATTTTTTAATCCGCGAATACTGAAAACGCCAATAATGGACCCGTGAATAAGGAGTTTTGACTATATAGAAGAACTAAAAAGGGCTTTTCAGTCTTCATGGGAAGAAATTCTACAACAAACAATAACAGTTACATGATTCCTTAACAAAAAAAAATCAGAAAACATTTTTGATGTAACAAAAGGTGGTGAAAAGATCACAAAATATAAAAATTATTGTTTATATTTTCCTCTTCTTCCATGTTTCCTTTTTGACGCATATAAAATCCATAAATATTTTTTTTAAAACGACTGCAAAGGTCTTAAAAATTAATTTTGCAAGTTTTCACATTAATATACCATTTTGAAAAGTCTCGAAGACATATTTGTTCAAGTGTATTTAACATTTTGTCACTGAAGCCGTTAGTGATAATGCATGAGTTTTTTTATATATGACAAACTTTTGACTATAACTACCAATAGTTAATTAATTTTTAGAAATATTTGAATTTCAAAATAAATTGTGAAAGAAAAAACAGTATATTTTAATTGCAATGTATTACTAAGTATTATTATTTACAAGTCATTAATAAGTATCAAAGGGTTTGATTCCATATTTGTCATAGATGCTATCCCAAAAAGCTATTCTGTCCGGTTTAGGTTTCCCTTGAGTTAAAACCAAATCTTCCAGTATATTCACGTATTGGAACTCATCTGGTTTCAACACAGGCCAGATGAGATTTTGCAAAACTTCATCTTCTTTTGGCGTCGGGTTCCTAAATATCAACAAACACAATGTTTCCAAGATATATCGTAGAAAATTTGAAATAAACTCACGAATATGTGGCAAAGTTAATCCATAATTTCAGTAATCTCTCATGAACTTTTTGGTCTGATTCTGGATAATCTTTTGGATCTACGTAGCCAAAGATGTAACCCATTTCCTCACCGTGGGTGACATTTCCAGAACCTGGACGATATATTATAGTTTGTTTTTTTTTTTTAATTATTTTTTCTCTTACCTGGATATTTGTAATTAACGTTATTCCCCATTACTCCAGAATAAGAGAACTCGTAGAAATACGTAGGTGCTGCAACTGAGTGAAATTCAGCATGTTTAACTATAGATTTGGTAAAATCTTGTTCGGTAAAATACTAAAACATAACCTGACATTTAGTTATATGTTTATAAATGGAGGAATTGAGGTTAACCTGAATTCCCGCCAGTTTATTATCGTAAAACGTTCGGCTTGGCGAGTACTCTTCTTTTATGGCGTTTGCTACTTCATATACGGTGGCACCATCGACCAGATGTAAATTTCCGGGATTTAACATGTACACATAATTGTCGTAAGCTTTTAGGGTATTGTCAAGCCATTCTACAAAAAATAATTGAAAATTTGAGTGTTTGAAAAGTACTATTAGCACACCAAAAAGGCAATAAATGGAAGCAATATTGTGAACTAACAAATTGAATAAAAACAGAACATTGGTTTCTGGGTTATCTTGTTCTTCCAATGGTGCTGCAGCCCGTCAGTGAGCATTGGCCTCTTTCAACCTCTTTCCGGTTTTTAATATACAGATCGTATTAAAAAATTTAAGACTCCATTAATGACGAGAAAATGAGAATCATTTTCATCCTCCTCTCAAAATCAATATATATTTCCCTCCTGTTCCTGTCGTATTGTCCTTCGTTAATTTTGTTTGTTATCTACTTCCTCCAATGTTCTATTTTCAATTATTTCATGTCTTCTTTCACCTGTTCTTTCCATCTGCTTCTGGTCTTCCCCTGAGTCTTTTATTAGTTGGGTTCCATTATGATTCTCAGTATCGTCTTTTCTATAAATGATTCCATACTATTGAATTCTCATTCATTTAACAATTGTTATAATATCTTATTTTTCTAGTAAGTCTTCGATTCAAGTAACTGTCTGCTCGTGTTTACTTTTTTTCAACACAATTTGAAGGCATTTTGAAGAAGAAAAACTTTTAATTTTTAAGGAATTTTAGATTACATAAAATAAAATTTCGTAAACCTCTCTAGTATTTTGGTACATTTGTAATACTACTGTAATAACTACACTGTCGCTCATAAATATTTGAAGTTAAAAATGGAACTGTACATCTTCTTCTTCTTCATGCGATACTACAGCCCATTAGTGAGCCTTGGCCTCATTCAACCTGCGGTTCCAACCGAATCGATTTCAAGCAGTGGCTCACCAGTTTTGCATGTGCAGTAATTCTTCAGTATCACTTCAGCCCCATCTCGCTGGAACCCGCATATATATGTATATTAGTTCAAGAAGCTACAAACGGTTTAATTTCTTAGGCTTTAATCTTAGTCAAAATCATTTTTTGATCAGTTGATTCTTTTGTTTGCAGTTATAACAAGAGTTTAACCGTCACTACAAATAGACGCGTACTACTACAAACATTTATATCATTTGTAGTTACACAACACTTCGTTATTTTCGAGTTTAACCGATATTTATTTACGTGAATAGAGTAAAAAAAAATTCGTGTGACTTCAATAAACTACAAATAATTTAGCACTAATTTAATTCCTATTTTTCGTATTATTATCAACATTTAATGCCTTGAACAATATCTATTGTTTTTCCTGCATAATTACTGATACTACAAAAAAAAATAACTATACTACATTTATTAGCATCGTTTGTAGACAAAAATAACCAAAAAAATCGAGTTCTTTAATGCGGGTTCAAGTGTGATGGAGCTCATCACTTATATTATCCTGCAGTCGTGTCTTTGGTCTACCTCTTCTTCTGTTACCCCATATTCGCCCCTCCATGATTTCGTTGGTATTCGGTTTTCTGGTATTCTCTCCACTTGTCTCATCTATCTAAGTCGTCTGAACATCACACAGTCTACAACATCCAGATCTTTGTATAATTGCTTGGAGTTATATAAGTTATATCGTTTTCATTCGCTGCACCAAAATCGTTTTCATTCACAGTTACAAAAAATAATAATATAAATAACAAATAAATTTTCTTGTAAATGTGCTGAAATAAAGGAAAACAAGTGTAATCCGAATAAAACTAACAAACATCAAAGTAACTCACAGTACCCGTAATTAATAAGATATCTTTCTAGATTTCGATCTATAGAATTGTAGGAAAAATATTTCGAACAAAATGTATGTAGCAACTCTTAGAAAAAAGTTTACTTGAAGTTAATCGGCAAAAGTATATAGTAGTTAGATCACCCTGGATGGGCTTGCTTAAGAGAGGTAAATCAATCAGGACTGAGGCACTGATATATCCAAAGGAAAAGGAAAATGCCAAAGATCAGACTCGAAGTGAACCTTTAAGGAACAATGCTAGAGGGATGATCACTGTAGAAGAAGAACTTTAAATTTAGGAAATACCAATTGATCAATAAGTAAATATGTTTGACAACAGATGATGTTGACAAGTGAAATTGACATTACCGTCGTGAACTGCAGACTGTTAAACGATCTCTAGTGAATTTCAGAGAAATTCAAATTTTAGTTTTTTTTGACAGCCAGTTGTATCATTCGTGTTTTGTATTTCTCGATATAATGAAAAAAGAGCAATATCGATCCGTAATTCGTTTTTTATTTTTGGATGGCAAAACATGCGAAGAAATAAAATTGAAGTTGGATGCTGTCTATGGGGACCCTTTACCATCTATGACAACCATAAGATATTGGTTTAACGAGTTTAAGCGTGGTCGTACAACTGTTTTCGATGAAGAACTGCCAGGACGCCCGTCAGACGCGTTTACCGAGGAAATCGTCAAAAAGGTCCAAGACGTGATTCTCGCTGATCGCCCAACGAAAGTGCCCAAAGTAGCTGAGGCCGTAGGTGTCTCGTACGAAACGGCAATCAAGATTTTAAATGATAAGATAGGTGTGAGGAAACTGCCGGCCCGATAGGGAGAATTGCTCAAGATGGACAAGAAGCGAATACGACTAACAATGTCAAAGCTGTGTTTGGACCGTTTTAAGCTAATTCCGCAGGACTTTTTACGTAGAGTCGTCACCGTCAATAAAACCTGGATACATTATTACATACCAGAGACCAACAGACAATCAAAATAATGGATTTTTCCGGGTTAAATCTACTCCGACGAAGGCAAAAACGGTTCCATCAGCCGAAAAGGTTATGGCCACAATTTTTTGGAATTCCAAAGGAATAATCCTAATGCATGCCTCAGGGTAGCACTACAGTGAGTTGTTGGACAGATTCGATAAGGAATTAAAGGAGACACGGTCCCATTTGGCTAAGAAAAAAGTTATCTTAAAAGTTATCATCTTTAATTGTCGTTGCCAAATTACACGAAGTGCGCTACGAATTACTTCCGCACCCACCTTACTCGCCCGACCTGGCACCCAGCGACTTTTTTCTGTTCCCTAACTTGAAAACATAGCTCGCAGGAAAAAAAAAACCAGCTCAAATGAAGAGGTTATCGCCGAGACAGGAGCGTATTTTGGAGAGTTTGAAAAATCGTATGTTTTAGACGGCTTAAAAAAGTTGGAGAAACGCTTGGAAAAGTGTATAGACCTAAAAGATGACTACGTTGAAAAATTAAAATAAATTTGTGAAAAAATTACGTATTTATTTCAAACACTGGTACTTATTGATCAACCCTCGTATATTATAGAGACATACTATAACTACTTCACAACCAAACATATCCTGATAATTTTAAATGGTTAACAACTTATTCATGGAAACATAAATCCTTACTTCCTACATTATATCCTAAGATCTAAACTTATACAAAGGAATACAAAAATTAAGATTTATAAAACCAGTAGTCACTTATGAATGTGAGACGTGGATCCTCATAAAGAAAACAGAAGAGACAGTACATAAGAGTATCCAGAAGAATTTTAGATGCCGTGATTGATAATGGAATTTTATCAATCAGGTATAACTTCGAACTCAAGCAGTTATATAAAGATCTGGATATTGAAGGGAAAGATCTGGATATGGCAATTGACGGAGGCATCTACATCGATAACATCAGAGTAGAAGAAACTACATCTTTTAAGTACTTGGGTCACGAGACTAGTATCAGCAGAGACAATGAGAGTCGTGAAATCTCCAAAAGAATCAGACTTAGTCAATGGTGGGAGTTTCTCTCAGAGATCGAATACAAATATAAACATACGCGAACGAACAAAAGTGATTGATACCGTAGAAAGAATAGCGATGTTGAAGTGGAACTGGGTGGGTCATGTGATCTGAAAGCAGTTGATGACAGGTGACAAAATAAATAATCGAATAGAGACCAAGATCGGAAGCCCTCAGAAACAGAGGATGTCCCCTCACCAGATGGACTAATGACCTAAAACGCATCAAAACAAACTGGATGGAGGCGGCACAGAACCGAACACAGTAGAAGCGCTTAAGGGAGTCCTACGCCCAGCAGAGGACTTCAGCAAGCTGATGATGGATGGATATTGTAGATTATGCAAGGGTTCAGCGACTCAGGTGGGCGGGACACGTATGGAGAATACCAGAAAACCGAATACCATCGAAAATCATTGAGGGGTAAATAGGAGGCAACAGAAAAAGAGGTAGACCAAAGACACGATGGCAGGACAATGTGCTGAGATGTTGAAGAACTGCAACATATCAAAAACTGACAGGGGGCTGCTGGAGATCCACTGGCTGGAGGCTAAGGTTGAAAACGGTCAGGGCTATAGCACCACAGGAAAAAGAAGAAAGTAAGAAAAACTTACTCATACACAGATTATACGCAAGAATTTGATGATTCTTGGAAAACCTAAGTTAAACTCTATACCTTACCTGATAAATTCATCAAACCTTCTTCTGAATCAGTACCAATCATGATGGGAACTTTATTGAAATTTCCTTTTTCTAATACAACATATGGATATTCTGTTAAAAAGGCATTATCGTTAGGTACTTCAGTAACAGGTGCAAAGAAGAACCCTTGCTGCAATTGTTCGCGTGCTACCCCATCTATTTGTGACGAATCCTGTAAAGCATTCATTATAATATAAAGAAACTGAAACCTGAATAAGATCGAGAATTGAGGAGCAAGAATTATTAGCTGAGATATCATTTTTCAAGACCAACTATTAATATTAATTTAACTCATCTCTCTCTTCAATGCATACCCAATTCGCATAACTAAGGGCAGCTGCATCTATAGTTCGATCCTCAACGCCCTGCAGTACTTCCAGCAACTTTTTAGAATCTCTGGAAGTTTCGAATTGAGGATCAATAAAACTAGCCGTTTTGTATGAGATCTTAGTTTGATTTCTTTGATAGGCCCATGGACACAGAGGTGTTCCTGATTGTAAAATAGCCGAACTAAAAAGGCCTAAGCATTTTCATGTATTACCACAAAACGTGTAACGTATTTTGTTGTTTACCACTAGATGATGGACTGAGAAGGTGGTATCCTACTGAAGCACTACCAGCGGACTGACCGAAAATCAACATTTTATCTGGATCGCCACCAAATGCAGCTATGTTTCTCTTGATCCATTTTAGTGCCAACGTCTGATCCTTTAAACCGTTGTTTCCTGGAATCACTTCGTCACCACTAGAGAAAAAACCTAAAAAAAAATATTATTTTAAAAGTATTAAAAGTATTATCTGATTATTTTATTGAAGAGTACCGTACCAAACACTCCTAATCTATAATTGAGAGTAACAAATATTACATCATTCTGCATCAAGAAATTTGGTGCAAAATATCCTACTGGACCATTAGTTAATCCAGAACCAGATACAAAACCACCAC
Organism: Cosmopolites sordidus; assembly: GCA_031761425.1. NCBI lineage: Eukaryota > Metazoa > Arthropoda > Insecta > Coleoptera > Curculionidae > Cosmopolites > Cosmopolites sordidus. Next base: position 382,921 of record JARFXV010001087.1, on the reverse strand, counting down.
CATGTATAAATACCATAACAGGAAAACTGGTAACATTAGTATTCTGCAAAAAAATTACATTGTCTAAACAATTTAAAGATACTTATTAGAGTCTTATTTTAGTTCTGTAACTCACGTGACTAGTGATTTATTTAAACTTAGGAACATAATTATTCCAATTATTCAAAGTGGTTATCATTTGTAATTATTAAAATTTCCCCTAGATCCGTCATCGAGATTTGTTTTTCGAGATTTTTATTAGTTTCTATACTTCCTGAACAAAAAAAATATTTTAAAAGCATCTTTTAAACACCTTTGATTATATAAAAGAAACAGTTTTTGTTGTTTGCATTTCATCAATAATATTTTCCATAAAAAGATCTACATGGGCTTATCTTCTTTTTTCCTTAATTATTCTTTAAATGCATAATTTAAAAATGTATAATTTTTTTCACGTAGGATCGAGGATCTAAACAAATATAGAAAATGGACATTTTGAAAAATTAACTATATTACAATACTTTTTTGTAAAGTTCTAATGGTGAAATTGACAAAAATACTATCGAACAACTAAAAATCTGTTTTACCACCCTAGCAAAATAATTTAAGATATTAAATATGACAAAATTAAATAATATAAAATTTTTCAAAACAAATATTGATACCAATATTGTAAACATTCGAAATAAATACTTTGTTTTTGTTATTCATTTTTCTACATAAAAATATTAGCATATTAAGTACTCGCTCTTGTTCTGCACAGTGATTCTACAATTAAACAATTGAAATAATGATTATCTAAAACACAATTTAATTTAAAAATCATTTAAAACACAATTGGCGTCGCCAGTCTGGCGCAACACATCATTAGAATGTCAGTGACGCGAACCCGTAAGTTTTACCCCTACCCAACATCGCTCAACGCGGCTAAAGAAGTTTTCACTTCAAAAACTAATAAACGTGTGTTGTAGTTTTAGAAAATTAGTGATTTCGTTTTAACCAATAACCAACTTAACCTGTTGATTGTCCACATTTATAGTTCACGTAGGATTCGGGATTAAACGAAGACTCTATATTATGGTAATTAGTTATGCAACTCAATATATGCATCGTAAAGGATATGTAAAAAAGTTAGCCAGATTGCGTTTTACTGACCGTATTAAAAGGTTGAAACCTCGTTAATCTAAATGTTTTAGAACAAAAGTTTCGTTCTTTTTTAGACCACCTATTTATTTAATAGCTACAAATAGATTGATAAAATATAAAAAAAAAATTCAAAATAAAGTGTTGTTTGGATGTTTAATTTATCTAAAGCAAATATATTATATTTATATGATATTTCGAGTATATTCACTCGAAAATATTTGAGTACCTATGATAAATACCTGTGGTACAAAAACGTTTAATATTAAACAGTCCTCTGTTTCTTCTGGCAAATCTTCATATAATTGGAAACAGACTCGTCGCTGATCAACTGAAGCATCTAAAACATCGGTCCATGGATCTACAGGTTGAGGAGCCTAAGAAAAATTACAGAACATTTTAAGAAAGTACTATTGAGATATCAATGTCGTCATACTTGAAATCGGAGAACTCCTACTGGAGGTTTGGCAAATGGTATAGAATAAAATGCAGAATATGGAAGATTATTTTTAGTATAATCGGTTCTACCCTTAATAGGACCATCCGGGGTTACAACTTCTTGCCCCTAAAACAAAATACAATTAATCTATAAATTATATTGGATGATACAGAAGTTCATGCGTTAACAACTCATAAAAATCAGTTTCCAAAAAATTACCAATTGATACAGTGATTCAACAGATATTATATTATGATAAAAAATCTGCCTGCACAAGAACTGTACCAATAAACGGAAAATATGGGGCTATGATTGACAGCAAAAATTCTTCTGAGTAATCTACGTCCAAATATTGCAAGCATCTTTTCTGCTGCCCATCGAAAATCATGAGGCAGTGTCAAACACGGAAGGGAGATCAAGAACGTGAAAATATCGATGTACTTCCGATTGTATTCTTGTTTCTCTTATTTTAAATTCAAGACCTGTTTTTTCCCAGCCGAGGTTTCATATTATGTTGACCTCCATGAGTCTTTCTTTACACACCCAGGTATGAACTACATGTTTTTGGTTTTCCATCCCGGGTATTTCTTGCGATACCATCTTTAACCATTCTTTCTATGTGTCCATTTTGTGTTCTTCTGCGTTTTCGTCCCAACTTTACTGTATCCTCTAAATTGCATTAATCTCAAAATGTTCCTTTTCTTATCAATCAATGTATAACCCGATATTCTTCTCAGTATTTTCATTTCAGATGTTCAAATAGGCTTATAATTTTGTATAATTCTATCTAGACCTAATGATATGTCTACCTCCAGATAGTTAAAGAACATTAGCTATTTTTTAGATCTTCCATTGCCCTAAATTGTAAAAACACTTAATCTCAAAAAAAATCTTGAAATGTTGGTTAGACAATATACAATAAAAGTTTAGTTCATAGATACTAATAATTTTAGATAATAATAATTTAATATATAGATAATAAACACCGTAATAATATCAATAAGTTAACAGAAAAAAAAAAATACTGACATGGATGGCTATAAGAGAAACCCAAATTAACACTAATTTGCACAACATTATATTCAAGAAAGCAACCAACATGCTCTGAATCTATATTACAGAGTAATTCAACATAAGTATATGCGATAAAGATTATTAAGAGAAGGGTTAAGTACTTATATCAAAACACTTAACGAAATGATTAATAATTTTACAATGCTAAACATAATAATATTCGGTTGAACAGAAAAGAACACAGATTTAATCATGTTATTTATTCCAATTACCTTTTAAAAAATAAGACAGTGTACAAAAAAACATTACGTTATGCAATTCAATATACACAATGTTTATTTCCACTTGGATTATGTGAAAAAGCTAAAAGTAATGGTATTAGGGTTAGAGGCGCATCAGCAACTAAGGCTGTTTAGCGACTGGATCTATAGCTTAACGTGGGTTCCGAACCAGGGTCATCAGCCACCGACAACCCAGGCCAGCACCCTCATACTATCAACGACCCTTGGTTATGGGCTTACCCATAAGTCTAGCAGGAAGCCTACCGACTGGCGAGTGACCAACGTAGAACACTTCTCAGAAGGCATCCGACCTTACCCAGCCTTTAACTGGCGTGACTGAGGGGTAATTCATTACCGGATTTTACACTCTTGCCTAGAAACAATCACAGACATTTAGGAAGTAAACAGACAGAAAAAAGAAAGAAAAATCAACGAACCGACTACCGCGCCAATGCGGTTTCGGCACAGCAGCGGCAGGGCGCTGTTCTTCTGGCCCGCGCCAACGCGACCGTTTATGTGAAAAAGAAATAAAAAGAATTAGTAGGTGTTTTTGCATAAAAGCGTTATTAAGATTTATGTACCCAATCTTATGACCAGAAAACAGCGATCATCTAAAAATAGTTTTTATCCACCCTGAGCTATTCAAACAGCAAAAGAAAAATGGTGCTCGGTAAAAAAGCACAAAATACAATCCTGTTAACAATACAGTAATACAATATTGTTATATACAATACTGTTAACAATACAATATTCAGTAAAATTTTACTGAATAAATTAAAATCATAGGCTGTCTGATTTATTCTAATAGGTTTCTCTGCAGCAATTAATGACATTTAGAACAGGTAATAAAAATTTTGTATCATAAAACAAGTTTTAAAAAAAATTATGTACATTTATGTCAAACATTTTTGATATTTAAATATATATATATATATATATATATATATATATATATATATATATATATATATATATATATATATATATATATATATATATATATAAAATATTTAAATATAGATAGTATTCTAGATTATCTGGCTAGGCAACCCAATATATTATTGTATCAAAATAACAAATATTTGATTTTTGTTTTGTAAGGGTTTGTAAGGGTATATATATATATATATATATATATATATATATATATATATATATATATATATATATATATATATATATATATATATATATATATATATATAATATATACATACATCTAGTTAGGCAACACAATATATACAAGTAACATTGGTTAAATGAATTCTGTTAAGTTTGTACCTCTATTTTTTGTTTAATTTATTTGTTGGCAATCCATTTTTGCCCAGAAGTTTAAATTTACAAAATATAGTTTTTATTGCTCGTTAAAGACTAACATATAAATATGTTTCATTGTTGATTCAACATCGTTATTCTAATATTTCTAAACAAATATAAATACAATGGTAAGCATTTTCGTAATCTTACATTCAAGTTCAAGGATTGTATTTTATTTTATTCATAATTTATATACTTTATTGTAGGCTGTGACTGAAGAGGAAGTTAAAAATATTATCAAAAGCATACTTACATCAACACCTTGTGTCTCAACAATAACAACCGTTCAAAAAGATTATGAAGAATTAGTGGGATATAAAATGCCATTTTATAAATTTAAGTATAACTCAGCAGAACATTATTTGCGTAATGTTCCGGATATTTGTGAAGTTAGGGGTACAGGACCATTTGCTCGAGTTATCCCTATTGTTACCGAAAAAAGTGCTCACATAAATGAAATGGTAACTAAACAGAAAAACAACGTGAAGAAGAAAAAGCCTACTTTTAATAGAAGACAATGTATTACTAACAATAGGTAAGTCAGTTTTAATTTTATTATAGTTAATGAGAGGCAAATTGAAGTTAATTGTTTTATGTTAATTTTAGAAGACATTATAATAAGCAAGCATATGTGCCTCAACAAGGTTCTTCTAAGTTTGCGGACCATACACATGTGCATAAATCATATGAATTAAACAATACAATCGAGAATATACCTAATAAATATGCAGGTGTAATATCAGATAACAGTAGTAAACAAAAAGAATCTATCTCTTGGCATTCTGATAACAAAGGCAGGTTTAAATCACCACAACATCCTTCACCAATACAAAAAGGCCCTATGTCCAATGCAGTGGTCCAAACACTACAAGCCAATTTAAGTAATTTAAGTTTTAATAATGTGAAGGAGGATTTAGATGAGGATTCGTCTAATGTTCCAGTAAAGGTTCAAAATAATTTAAAGCAGCTTATTAAACAGTTTGAAAATGGAATATGGTGTAGTGATCTTCCAAAACATTATGAGTATGATACATATATTTACACAGATTGTTGGTAAAAAAAATTAAATGTTCTGCTCTAGAAGTAAGAAACCAAAAGAAATATTTTATAAATTAATTTGTTTTAATTTTTGACCTCTACTGATAACATTTCTAGAGCAAAATAATGGTTTCTTTATAGACCATCTGTACCTTTATTTAGAAATAATGCTTTTTCTTTCTAGGAAAATGTTTAACATTAATCTGTTATACATGGAGTATGGTTATCCAAATTTAATTGACATGTGCATAGAACTAACACATATATTTCATTATGTAAGGCCTGGAAAAGATGATTTTAAATTATATGATAGGGAGAAACCACTTCCTAAATATTCAAAGAAGAATTATACTATATCCAGCTTTGATACTGACAGAGTAATTTTTTTAAATAATTTCAATAACAATTCAGAAGAGTAATAAACAAAAATTAAATGTTATGTTTTTAGAGCAATAAAAATAATGCTTTACCAAAACTAGACTGGTCAGATTTTTGTGGATATATTCCTGGAGATATACTTGCATTTGGAATGGAAATTTCAAAACAGTTTTTACCAAATGATTCTAAAGAAGGTGATGTAGTGGATGTAGTAGTTGTTGAAATCTATGATCCATCCAAATTTTGGATATATATAGGTAAATCACCATTGAAAGGTAGATCACGATTTTTTCAGATATAAACTTTTAGGTACATCTGAACAGAAAACCTCTTTAGATCGCCTCATGGATGAAATGCAGCTATTTTACAATGATACTGACAACCAAAAAGAATATTCTATTCCATCCGGATTGATTGAGGTATGCTTATTCTTCATATGATTGTCATTCAGTTTAACCAACCCAAGTTCCTTCTAGGAAGGTCTTTATTGCGTTCAAGTTATTTACGGAGAATATCACAGAGCTAGAATAGTAAAACTTCAGCCAGACTCTAAAGAACAAGTCAGGGTAAGTACAATCACTGATATTATCAGGTTTCTAAGAAAAAACCAAGCAGTTTTACATAAAACTATTTATAATTAATCCTTCTCACTTTTGTAAACTTCTCGACGTGCGTTTTTTGCTAACCATGTTAGTATCATCAGGAGATGATTCAATCTAATTCTAAAACTATACTGTTTGCTATCTATATGACAACCGTACCTAATGAATAATTTGAAAAGTTAACTGAATGGAATATGACCTTTACCTGAGTTCATAATTTTCTTTTCACAGTTCACATTTTTCTATTTGAATTGTTTCATATGCATCCAAAGCCCTATTATTATTTTATACTTTTAACAAGTCTTAAATTACTAATATCTATATTATGATCATGTTCAAGTGCAAGATGCACTTGACATGATTGGGCTACACAAGATTTTTAATTTCCGCCTTATCTAATGTAGACAATATGCTCTTTATATCTGGTTAATGTTCATCTTTTTCTTTTCCTGATATACCTTCCATCGCAATCTTTACAACGAATTGCATAAATCTCCATAATTCATTTATCTACCATAAAATTTAAACTATTATAATGATAATAGATTTGATTCGATAGTAATATCACGTAAAATATCACGAAATGATGGTGTTTTTTCCAAAAATATCGAAATCTCACTAATTTTGATTGTTCCTACTCACTAAAGGAATATAGAGAGTTGCAATGAGTTCAAAATAAAAAAGACCCGTTTACGAAACATCCTTTTATTAAAGTATTTTTAATTTAAAAAGGAGTCTTAGGGTACTAACAACATAATAAAATAAACTTAAAGTAATAGCCAAAGTTGTTTGAAATAATTTAATGCGATGAATGATTTTATTTTTCACTTAAAAGTTTCTGTACGTGGATCATCATTGCAAACACACCTAAGCAAATTATTTTCCAATGATAATAGACGATTTCTATATTTAGTTTTTAAGCCACCATAGAGGAGAAGTATTTTTCGCATAAGTAGCGAAGGGGATCAATGTTTTCAAGGCTTCCGTATTCACATCCTCGTTTAAGCCAAATCTTATCTAAATCTTAACTTCAAAATTCTAATTGTAGAGTTTTGTGGTCCGATATGTCAATAAGTTGGCTGTAAATCTCAATAGGTAATTCAGCAGCTGCAATAACATTTTCGTCAAACGGATTTCACCCATTTTTTCGACAAATCATGGTTGCTGTCTGGAAGATATTCCAGTAACTGAATTTTCAATTCGCGTAAATGCGTTTTCATGCTCTACAACACGCGATCAATAACAGAATTTTCTAAATCCATATTTTTAGTAATATAATCCGAAGTTAAAGTGAAGGCATCAAAATTGCGGGTTTCAAGATGTATAATCCAAATACCAAACTTCTTGATGAAGCAAGCCGTTGGCTTTATCTATCATTAGTAAAATATTTTTGTTACGGCATTGTAAACTCGTATTCAAGTCATACAAATGTGAAAATATCACTCAAGTAAGCAAACAGTAATAAAGTTTCTCCATCTCTTAGAAACTCTGAAACTGAGCTATTTTTATCTAGAAAAAGATTCTATTCATCTCTCAATTCAAAATGCCTCATTAGAACTATTCCTCGCGACAACCACCTGGCTTTAGCATGGAATAACAGTGAGTCGTATTTGGCACTCATTTATTTGCACAATGAAGAAAGCAGTCTAGTCTGCAATGGTCGGCTTTTAATAATATTAACAATGTTTACGGCTTTTGACAGAACATTTTGTAAATTCTCTGGTATTTTTTTTTAGCAAGCGCATTTCTATTAAGAAAGCAGTGAGTCCATTCAATATGTGGCATAATGTTTTTTAATTTTACTATCACACCATCAATAAATATTTTAAAAGAGTCCTTCGGCAGTTGCACGACCATGGATTGATTTGCAAAATTCGTATCAGACAACATTTTCAAAAACAAAAATTTCGCCAAGTTCGACACGTATGTTGACTCGTTGAACGCTATTTCATTAATACGTCTCGATATTGTGTCGTTTGCAGCGGCAGTTCGTGGGGAAAAAACCGGTGGGGCAAGTATAACCAAATTTTGGAAGGATAAGGAAATGTATCGCAACCAAAAATTTTACATTTCTCAGTATCATGCGCACACTTTGCTGTGTAGAAATACGAGTGTACCTGTCAGACATCAAATTTTCAAATAGGTACCTAGATAATAAAATTTTGCTAAACTCACCATAGGACCATGACCATTAAATCTGTTTGTAGTTGTCCAAGTCCATCCTCCTAAATTTCTAAACAGCAAAGTGGTCGATGACTTGATCATTAAAATTTGAAATTGACTTGAAATTGACAAGTTTTTTTAAAACTTTAAGTGCATCTAGTTGCCTGCTTTGCAGTTGATCAAAGAGAATGTCGCAGTGAGGCATTATTTTATTGAAGAAAAACAACCAAAATTTCAAATTATCATCCACCAAATAATTTAGCTGAGCTTGATTAATACAATTTTTATCCGACTCGGCGTCCATAATTTCTTCAAGGCATGTTGGCAATTCTTTGTAAATGTAAACAGTATTCACACATTTAGACGTAAAGTTCCATCTGGTAGGGGCCGCACGGGGTAGACGCTTTATCACGACGCTGTCCAGAACAGTTGTCCTTTTGGATGATCAGGAAGAAAAAAGCGGGAAATGCAGACAGATTTGCAAAAAACACCATTACACCTTTTTGTATTGTACAACACCTTTCAATTATTAGATTTAATTGGTAATTTTTTATGACAATTCGGTCGTCAAATGTTAGTAATGTCTGAATGATTGCGGCGTGTTCATATATTTTTTTCTTTATTTGAATCACTTTATGAAGAATCACTGGGTAAAAACAAAAAAACCAAACCGAGGCAAATTTCTCAGTGATTCTTTTTTGTAAAAAATTTGCTTAACGAACAAAATTTTAAAAATATAAAAATGTTCTACAAAAATATAGAAACTTTTAACGTTAACGTTTCGGGAAGTATTCTCCTCTCGTTTTCAAAACGAATCTAAAAATAAATTATATTAATTTCTATAAATTAATGATTTATTTACGTAAGAACAGATATTTTTGATAGTTTTTGAGTTTTAGATCGTGGCGAAAAACCCAAATAAAGAAAAAAAATACCTCAAATGTTAATGTGACGTTATTTCTATTCATATGTTGTAATCGTTCATAACATTCACTTTGCAACCACTCGAAAAGACGAAAAGTGAGACTATTGAGAATGGGGTAAGGCCCGAGATATGACGTTATAAATGCGTTTAATCTCCGGGTTACTAGCAAAGCGATGCATTGCTGTATTTGTTTTTCGCACGCCATAACAGTAGCGGCACAAACTTGTCTGTGCACGTGTTCTTTAATTGGTGCGCTTCGGCATCCCACGACCTATTTCGTTACCGCGAATGACATTATGGATCTTAGACTATAGAAGTCGTAAGAAGCGTGATCATAGACTGAACAGAAAATAAATTAATATAAAATCTGAAATTATTTTTTTCATTTCATTTTTTAATTTCTTAGGTATGGCACGTGCCCTTATGGACCCACCGCTACTAATCGTTTGAAAGTGGAATAGTTTTCAACTTTTTTGCTTCTTACGGACTCTCATCACATTGACCATATCAATGGCAGCGAGTAAAATAAGCTTTTCTACAATCGTGTGGGGCTTAGATTCACTGGACACTCTTAATGTTACTGAATAGGATTCTTGAATTGCTGCGGTCCCATTACGGCTTGATTTGTTGATTTTTCAAGACGAGTGATTTATGCTCGAAAAATTCTTATGGTTTGTTTTGTCAAGACGGGTGTTTTGTTTCCAAATGCCGAACTAATTTTGAAGACTTCATATTTTCCGCGGACAGAACATGATAACGAACAACACATTGCGGCTTGTCATCTAAGGCAATGAATCCATATTTTAAACATGTTTCATTGTACAATCCGGTCTTTTTCTTTACTGTTGCGCCGGATGTATCCACACATATATCCGTCATTGACGATTTGTCATTTGTTACAAAGATAATACATGATTCGTTTTTTCATGATTCGTAAGCGTGTGAACACACTCATAGGAGTTTATAAGCAATTTAAAAATGTATCACGATACTGAAAAAAAGGACTAATCGTCACCATGTTAACCGGTTGATGTAAAACTTTGATAAACGTCAAATTAACATATTGTAATGAGGGCGTCGCAACGTTTTTTGCTTAACTTTTTGGCTATTTAGTGGACGCGGGACTAAAAAGGTTGAGAAACGATCCACTAAAACATCAAAAAATTGTAATCTATTACAATCTTCATATTTTAATGCTATGGTTTCGGATTTGTCGTTTTAAGTTCTTAAAAAAATATTTAATTTCACAGTTCGTGATTTTTACACCTCATTAGATACGGTTGTCATATAAATAGTACACAGTTTAGTTTTTAAATTAAATCATCTCCTGATAATGTTAACATGGTTAGCAAGACGTACGTCGGGAAATTTAAAAAATAAGTGATTTGTTAATTAATGGTAAATCTCTTTGAGTTTAGTAAACCTATTTTGTTTCAGGTATTTTTTATTGATTATGGTACAGTTTGTAAGGTTCCCGTTAAGGGAATGTGCTTTTTACATTATAAATTTGCGAATTTACCTGCCCAAGCTATAAGATGTCGATTGGCGAACATTGTACCTGAATTAAAACGTAAATTCTTCAGTTATAGCTTGTTCAGAATGTAATTAATATCCCTGCTTTAGACCATCCCTGGCCCAGATCTGCATCAGAAGCCTTCCGAGAGATGGCGAATCGTCGAGATACTAAGATCAAAATCAGTTATATCGATTGGAACGAGGAATATGTCTGCGTTTTTTTAGCCGATATCACTAATATGGACCGTATAATTTACATAAACGAATTATTAGTGAAAAGTGGACACGCTGTATGGGAAGAAGAGGTAATTAATGAAAAAAAATATGATATTATTAGAGCTCAGAGTACGCTGATTAAATGGAGATTGGAAATGTTGAAAGAAAATTTTAAAAAGAAACATTAAAACTCACCTCAAAGCAATTTCATAACTTGTTTTGTATTATTTGGAAAGAAACTTTATTTTGTAGCTATATTTAGCCAATAAATGTACATAAACAACAATAACGTTTTATTTATTTATATAAAGCATTGAAATCAAGAAAGTCCAATTCAAGAAAAACAGTATTCAATTTTTTTTAATTTTTGTTTTAGGCAAAACCCGCATCTTTGCTACTGCCCAATTTTAAATGTAAAGTACAAAAATTACATTTGTTTCCTACATTTCTTGAATTGGAATATGGATTGGTACCCAATGCTGAGGAAATGTATTATTTAGAAGAGTTACTGGTACCTATACAGTTCTGTATTCCACATTACTTTGAGCCAAATGACAAGGTACGATGGTTATATTCATTACATATAGTTAACTGAAGAAGATTTCTACTATTTGACTACAATATCCCAACATGTGTTTCACTAATCATATTACCAATCACTTCTTCCTCTGGTACTACAGTCTGTCAGTGAGCCTTGACCTCTTTCAATCTTCGCCTTCTTCTGGATTGATCTCCAATAACCCTTTACCAGTTTTTGATCTGCAGTAATTCTTCAACATCTCTTACATTGTCCTCTCACCATGCCTTTGGTCTAACGTCTCTTTCTGTTACCTAGTATTCGACGCTCCACAATTCTTCATGATATTCGGCTTTCTGGTATTCTCGCCATGTATCCAGCCCATGTGAGTCACTGAACTCTCACATAGTCTACAATATCCAAATCTTTGTATAATTGCTTGAGATCGACGTTATACTTGATTTTCCAATTCCCATTTTTATTCAGAGCCCCAAACATCCTTCTGAGTATTCTTCTTTCACATACTGCAAGCATCTGATCTGTTCTCTTTATAAGGGTCCACGTCTCACACCCATAAGTGACTACTTCCCTAATAAGTATTTTGTAGATCTTAACTTTAGTGTTCTTTAGAAGTTAGATCTTATAATCCAATTGCTGAAGTCAATTTATGCCCTCATTAATCAAGAATCTAAAAATATATGGAATGTGTCTTTTCCTGGGTCATGGTTTTCTTACAGTTATTGTTTCGGTGCATTCACATACGACGATCATTCGAAGTCTCCCGTCAATTTATAAAGGGTATTCCATTAAGAGGTTTCGAATGTTGGTAACGAATAAAAGAAACGTTTCATAACATACCTGAAAGTTATTTATGGCAGTGCGAAGCTGGATAGTGTACAATTATACGTGGAATACAACAATACTTCAAAACAACCCTACCAGGAATATCGATCTTATCAATCTGCGGGATAAGGAAATGCTAGGTATGAACCTCCCGAGGAGCACCTGGATTCAATTGAACAGGTTTAGAACCGGATATGGCAGATGCAATAACATGTTGCACAAATGAAAGATGGCGACTTCCCCTGAATATGAGTGCGGCGATCCATATAAAACAGTGAACCATCTGGTGAACTCCTGCCCTTGGACAAGTCTCCCAGGTAGCCTACGTGAATTCAGTGATGCTACATCGACTGCACTAACCTACCTTGACTAACCTACATCGACCTGCACAATCATCTAGGTACAACGTCTCTGGTTGGATCTCTGCGTGTATGCGCGGTATAATATATATATATATATATATATATATATATATATATATATATATATATATATATATATATATATATATATATATATATATATTACAAATTTGAGAATTTGAAAATTTTACATACAGCGCCCAAAAGCAAAAAATTAAATATTTTAGAAGCTATTGAAATTTATAAATATATTAAAGATCCGTCTAGACAGCTATTAAACGATCGACGAATCTCCGAAATTCCCCACTATTTAAAATATTGTAAAAAATTAACCCCAATAAAAGTATAAAATTAGGTACATAGAATAGATAAACAGCTGTAAAACCTTAATTTTAAAGTAGTGTTTGAGAATGTAAAGTCGTTTTACGAAACTATAAGTCACACACATTTTGTTTAAAAATAAAACTGATAGATAACAAAGTAAAAATGTTGTTCCTTTTTTTATATCTTATTAAGTAAATTATAGTCGCTATATCCCGATTGTGGAAACTAGATGTGCATCATATTTTTAGGAACAATGTGACGAACAGGAAGACTTGAACTGGTCAGAGGACAGTTTCATTGAAACCATCAAGTATCACAGGAAATCTGCACCTCTTAGAAAAACTGACGCAAGTGAACTGTTAAAAGAACCTACAGTAGATTTTGATTATTTTGCAGAATTAAAAAGTGATATAATGAAATTTTCCACTAAGCAAACATCAGATGTTGCTTCACAGTCGACAGTGGAATCGTTACAAATAATAAAAGAAGACAAGGAACTTTCAGAAAACATAATTAAAAAACTTGACATGTACAGCTTTACTGGGAACGACGAAGCCAGCACAGACGTAACGGTCTTATCTCAATCTGAAATTATCGAACAAGAATTGTCTAGTGTTTTTGAAGAAACTGATGACAAAGAATGTGGAGCATTATCGTTTAACTCGTCCCAACTCTTTGATTTATCGGAAAAGAATATATTTGATAATCCGGAATTGTTTGACAGTGCAGTCAGTTGCAGTGAACCTAGGAGTCCGGTTAGTCCCAATTTATTCCTACAAATTGTGGATACTTTGACAAAAAGTTCACCCAAAAATGATTGGAATCATTTGACGAACATCAACCAAACAGGTAACACATTTTTCATAAAATTTAAATTACAGTTTTTGATAATCGTATAATTTCTGTTTAGAAGCGTCGGATAATGTACCAAATCGCAGAAATCCTTTTTTAACTAACCATCATATGTTTCTCAATATAAATGGTACCGACTTAAATAATAAGTTGGATAATAAGGAAGATCTCGATAGTTGCTTCAAAGATGGCATCAAAAATGATCTTCCAAGTGATAATTCAGACAACATTGACGCTGTAAGTGTTAGATTGCACTGTAATCAAAAGTAACCATTACAGTCCACGTTTGCTATTTGCGGGAGTTACGTTCCCAATAAGTGCCGGGAATAGTAAGCTAAGGGATATAATAATAATTATAATAGCATTGATTGTCCAACAGTTTAAACCACTTACATTACACAAATTAAACATACAAACAATGCGAAATACACCAATTCAACATATAAAGTTGAGTACGCCAACACGAATAACCAAACAGAAAACGGTTTAAAACATATCTCGATCCAACGTATCGACCGCTATCCAAAATCTAAACTATAATAAAATATATCAGATTCTTCGTCTTTTTGTGGTGCTACAGCCGGTTAAAATAGTTGAAAATTCACCTCAAAAAACACCGTTTTGATTGAAAAACAACTTTTATTGGGTTTGGCTTAGTTTGAAAGATCCATATAGTCGACTACTATTGACTTTCGGGCTCATACGCATATATATGTATATACACATATATTATACCCATCTTTTGATGCACTTCTTTGCACCAATCGACACGATTCTTTTTTGAGCGATTGTCAAATTATGCGGAATTTTTTTCACGGCTAAATGTTTACGTAAAATCTTGTGTCTGCTTGTCATTCCAATGCCCAGCGATGCCTCAATCTTACGGTATATCACATGACGATATTGCTTTATCAGTTCGCGCACAGTATGGATGTTTTTTTGGCAAAACAACCGATTTTAGACGACCTTCTTTAAAATCGTCCGTGAGCGAATGACGGCCACGATTAAATCCACTAAACCAGTGATATACAGTGGTTTTAGATCGTGCTTCATCGCCAAAAGAGGAAATGAGTTGATCGATGTATTATTGAAATAGTTAGCTGTATCTCTATATTGCTTTAAGAAAATGGGATTCCTTGTTGACATCAGAAGCCAACCACGACAGATATTTAAGACGATGTGATAAATACAAAGAGACATATGTGTCCAAGAAGCTGAAAAGTGTTTTATAAAATTTCTCCTCTACCTGATCTACATCAGCAAACATTAAGGTCAACCAATCAGTGTCTTAAAAATGTAGCAGTGGCGGCTCGTGAAGGAGGACATGGGACACCATATTTTATTTTCGTTCAGTTTATTTCCTTAATTCATTTTCCTGGTTCACCTCCTGTATAGGGTTTCAATAGTACGAAAAGTAAAAAGGGGGAGTGAAAAAAATCTTCAGCAGCACTATTTTCTTCTACGACCTCCCACTTTAAAATCCAACGGGCCGCCACTGCAATGTAGGCATGTATTATACAGCATACATGCCAAGGGTTAATGAAAAAAAACACATTTTTGAATAAAAAAATGTCTATGGTCGAATCTTTAAAACTTTCGGTGTTCCAAACGACAGAGAACTTGTTTTTCTTCATTCTCAGTTTTTGTTAATAGATTGTGTTAGTGAGTTATATAGTAGATTGAGCTATTAATACAGTTATAAGCTACAATACATCTTTCTGACAGGCTTTTTGTTCCCTTTTTGTAAAGCTAGTGATTTTGAAGTACAATATTCGTAGCGGTAGGAATTTTTTTCCGCGAAGAAAACGTTCTATGGATCTAGAAAGGTGGTAATCTGACGATGCAGTATCAAGAGGATACGGTGAGCGAGGAAGTACTTTCAAGCCTTCCTAGCCTTGCCAACGATAACCATCGTTGTGCAAGAGTTTTTGGGTCAAAAACTCTATGAACGTCTTCGATCAAGCACCGTACTCGCCTGTTAGGTCCGCTTGTGACTTTTATCTCTTCCCAAAGTTAAAAGTACCACTTTAAGGAAGGCGTTTTAAGTGAATTGGGGCCATAAAAGAAAATTCACTGAAGAAGCTGAAGGCCTACGAACAATGTATGGAGGATTGGCATAGTTGTATGCACTCGCTTGGGCCTACTTTGAAGGCAACAAAATAAATTAATTTTTTCCGGGTATTTTAACACAGAATGTAAAGAATATTTGCCAAGCCGTTTCTTGATATTAAAAATTTACATAGTAAATTTAAATATTTACATAGGAAAACAGATTTGAAATTGTTAATCACACTAATATAAGTTTGTGTCATATTTATTATCCAGGTCAAAGAGCCAAACAGTGAACTGAAAGAAACAACATATTTTAAAACAAAAGAAGAAGGCTTTTATAAGTCATTTTCCACTCAAACTCCTCAAAAGGAGGAAATTGGCCGTTATGCACAACCCCCTCCAGGTTGTTTACATTGAAAATGTTGACTTCTTTATTATTTAATCTAAACATTTTCAGGCTTTGTCACCCCTGCCTATAGGCCTATAGGAACCCAATGGTCCAACATGCATGGATGTAACTACGTTCAATATCGTCCTTGGAGCACTGCAACAGGTCATGCAACTCCTCAAAATTATCTTCCTTATCTGGTAAATTCATACATATTTTATGGAAAGACACAAAATATTTATCTATATTTACTTTTCAGAGTCAGTGTATTCCTTTCGTGAACGTAACTGTGCCTATATATACGCATTTTACTAACAACCCATCCCTCTATCCAATACAGAATTGGATGTCGTCAGTATCTTCGTATGATATAGTGCCCTATACGAATATTTACGAGAGCAATAGTACAAATAATTTGAATTAATCACTTTTTATTTGATTTTGATTTTTGAAGATCTGGTTTGAAGCAGCAATGATTTTATATTGTTAAGTGAATATTGTTTCTTTTTTTTACTTTATTTTTCGGTATCAATATATTTTTCATCGAGATTTTTGAGTCTGATTGTTCATTTTAGTCTTGATCCTAGCCCTCGCGGACGTCAATTTAAACTTATATACAACTTCGTATATAAGTTTAAACTATACGTACTCAAATCTTCGTGTTATATATTTTTTTTGTTCAAAAATAGTATTTAAATTATTATGTTATTAATTTCTATATATGCGTCGGATATTACCCGTCATCTCTTGTAGGATTAGAATACGTTATATATTGTCTTACATTCTCTGAATCTTTGCATACCCTACAATATCCAAACCTTCATACAGTAGCTTGAATTCAAAATTATACCCAAATTTTTATCATCACTCACATTAACTACTGGATAAATAATTGTTTTATGGATCTTAATTTTCCTGTTCCTTTGTATACATTTAGATTTAAGATTTCGAACAAATTGCAGGGAATAAGACTTCACAACGTCAATATTATTATCGCCAATTGCTCAAATATGTTTTTTTCTTGGGTTAGTTCTCTCTTGCATCACCTTTGATTTGTCTATATATTTAAACCTTTTACCGAGAAGGAAGGACAAATGTATGCAAGAGAGAAAAAAAGATTATAAAAACGCAAATAGAGGAAAGACAAGAAGCATACGATAAAAAAGGAGACAAGAAAATTTGTGCCAGAACATTTAGACAGTGAAAAGTTTTCACTCTAGAGAGACTTTGAACAAGACCGCTTATTACACGATCCAGATTAAACTCAAAGAGATTTACCACTAAACACCAAATCACATATTTTTAACTTCTCTATGCGCGTTTAGCTAACTATGTTAGCATCATCAGGAGATAATTCAATCTAGACAGAACCTTTGGTTTGGTTTTGGTCAGAATTTGTCCACGATCGAGATTATTAAGAGATACTTACGATGAAATAATGGACAAAACCAAAAGAGTCGATCTACACATAAATCTCGACAAAACAAAGGTGGGGAAAAAAACTAATCCAAGAAGAGAACAGAACTGGATAATAGGCGATAATTGAACTTGTGAAAGAATTTACGATCTGGGCAGCAAACTACACAAAAACAATATTCTTTTTCCTGTGGTTAGTGAGCCTTGACCTTCTTCAACCGGATCCATATATTGAATCAATCGATGCGATAAGATCCGTAAAATTATTTTTGTAAACCGGATTTTTCTACTGGTGCTATTAAGTTTTGTCCAAGGTCACAGTTCGACAAAAACTTTTGCAAAACTTCAACAGGCCTATGGAAACAGTGTTTTGTTAAGGCATTCTCAGAAGGTCGAAACTCGATTTTAGATGCATCACGCAGTGAAAAGCCTTCAACTGCAAGAAGTAATGAAAATGCCCGCAGAATGCGAGATCTTTTGTAATCTGATCATCGATTGATGGTTAGAGTGATCGAGGAACAGTTGACTGGACTGGAGGAATTTGACTTATACAACCGTTCATCTGATTTTGACCAATGAATTTGATGTGAAGAAAATTTGCCTAAAAAACCTTTTGCTGGATCAGAAGAACAGAACTAGATGGACTTTTCTAGAACTTGTTATTATTAGTGGCGGATATTGAATTTTTGAATACGAAGTGCCAGAGCCAGGAATGGTACACTCCAACCTCAGCAATTTGCTTTTTGATAGCAAGAGGATACTCCATAAGGAAATTGTTTCCTAATGCTAAAAGGGCAAACCAGTATTTTTACCAAGAGGTTCTTGAAAGACCTCGAAAAAAGATCATTCGTGTGAGAACACCTGAGTGTCCAAGGTGAAGGACGTGTTGCAAGGTGAACAGTGAAGAGTGGACAAACGCTGTGTACCTTCACAAGGTAGCTATTTTGAATGGGACAATGTAAAATTATACTTTCAAGTGAATAAAAAAAGTATAAAAATTCAGTTTTTGGACTTTGGCGTCGAGCGTCGTTTTAAAAATTTTATTTTCACTATGTCCATGAGTAAACCTTCGAATCGAAATGAAAATATGAATAAGATATTGCAATTCATGCTTTAATACTATCTAGTAAGAACAATTTTTGTTTACGCATCAAAATACTTCCAAGCCTGTTTGTTTGATATGTGAAATTTGTGTAGCAGTGTGGAAAACATTTAGCCTGGACCGACATTTCAAACAACTGCAAACTGATTTCAACAGCAAATATCCTGTCGGATCACACTTGCAAATGGAATCTATCAATAAAAATAAAAGAAATCCTTAACTGACCAACAATCCTTGTTCCAGAGGAGAAATGTCGAAAACGTTTGTGGTGAAGGCTTCTTGTGAACTTTCTGTTAGCCCGCAAGAAAAACTCCTTTTCTGGCGGAGAGGAGATAATAAAAAATAGCCTTTTTGATCAAAATGTCGCTAATATGAACGTCAAAAATATGGTTTTTACAATAGCTTTGTCTAGAAATACCATGGGCCAGGATGTTGACATACAAATTGTCTCTGGACTACAATATTGCAAATACTTTTCATTAACTTTGGATAAAAGCTGTGACATCACAGACAATGCGCAGTTAAGCATATTTGTGCGTTACACGAACGATAATTTTGATATTGTGGAAGAACTTCTTGATTTGCGCCAACTAGTTTTAACTACAGCTGAGGACATTTTTAAAGAACTTAAAATTTTTATTGAAGTTAATAAAATAGAGTGGACAAGATTAAGTAGTGTTTACACAGATGAAGCATCTTGCATGGTTGGTAGGATAAAAGCTTTTAAGTATCATTGTATTATCCATCAAGGACTTAAATATGTATTCTGTTGTTGACCCTGTAGCTCAAATCGAAGATTGGCCATGTGATTTAGCTTTTCTCACCGATATTATGGGACATTTAAATTTAAGATTACAGGGAAAAGATTGTATTTTTTCCATCCGTGTTGGCCATATATGTTCTTTTGTAAACAAAGTTTTGCTTTTTTGTCTCGATTTTGGAGAAAAAATATGAACACATTTCACATTAATGCAGGAACTAGCTTCCAAAGTCCGAACGAATAATACTCCGAACTATGATATTCAGGGTTCATTAGGTGCTAGATTTGATGATTTTAAAAATAATAAAAAAATTATGATCTTTTTACAAATCCTTTTTCAATTTCTCTGCAAGAAGTTAATTATTACCCACCTGAAATCCAAATCGAAATAATTGACCTACAGCACCATACTACATTGAAAAGCAAATATAAGGTACTTATTTAAACTGCATGTGATCCAAATTATATTAAATTTTATAATCAAAATATCGTTCAAGATTAACTGATATGCACCTAAAACATCTAATTTTGTTAGCATCTTCAAGAACTAATCCTAATATAGATAACTTGGTAAAAAAAATTACAAGTTCAAAAGCCACATTAATTAAGTACTGACTGTTTAAGGGGAGAAATACATATAAAATTTTCAAAAAAATATTTTTTAACATATAAGTATAACATCTTAAAAATATGTCACCAAATTTTTAAAACTTAATTCAAAGTATTTCTGTGAAAACTTGTAAATGTGTCCCGCCTATACTTAGCTTAAGGATTGAGGTTAGAGACGCGTCAGCAACTACAAGGCTATTTAGTGACTGGATCTACAGCTTAACGTGGGTTCCGAACCACGGTCATCAGCCACCGACAAACCCAAGCCAGCACCCCCCTCAGCCTATCAACCCTTGGTCATAAGCTGCTGACTACTACGATATGTGTATGTGTGAGGTAAAAAGTAAGACGAACAGAAGAATTAAAGAACAACCATTCGAGCGCTGGAATCGAACCAACTAATGCGGTTTCGGCGCAACAGCCAATGCAACCGGCTATACTTAGCGTTCGAGCGCTGTCAGAAGTGTAGTTAAGGGGTCGACTTTGGCTACCTGCTGGAGGATACCGAAGGAAAAAATTGGTTCAAAATTCAAGTATTTTTTTATAAAATATTGCAACCCGTGGTTTTTCTTTCGTTTTTTTAGGTTCCATCTACAAAATATAATATTAATAAACACTCAAACCTTTTATTTGTTCATATCAGATCAAAAAAACAGGAGCTAAAAGTCACGCCAATCCATAACTCTCGCTGCGACCTTCCCGGAAGACTGGACTATAAATCGGCCATTTTGAAATTAAAAAAAAAATAATAGTTAAAAACGCAAATAAACCGTATGCCAAATTCCAAAAATATTGAACGAGTTATTCTTTAAAAAAATCAAAATCAAGTAAAATTCACTCATCTATATGTATCTCCCCCCCCCCCCCCCCCCCGTAATTATTTAGAATTAAATATTTCAAGTTATTTATTTCTATTTTATAAATAACCTAACTGACTGAACCTTTAAAAATTTTTATTAACAAAAGGTTTTGTTTGTAGTTTTGTTATATTTATTATATTTTTTAAATCTCCACTACTCAGACTTACATGAAAAAAAAATGTGCATTTGCGTAAAAATCCCATAATCAGCTTATAAATAACATTTTCTCATATTTTATTTTTATATTTTTTTAGTATGTTGGAAGTGGCATGCATAATTTTTTTCTGATACTACTATATATTTTTCTGATACTACGTATAAGGTTTCGTTGAAGCAATTGTTTTCCGGGGTGGGACTCCCCACCGCCCAAATACAATATTGTTTCAAACACAAGAACATAAAAAGTTCATGTAACTCAAAATAAAAGTCTAAAAATGTAGTAAAATCTATTTAAAATGTAATAAATATAAATGATAATAATAGGCAGTCTACAATAAAATTTAATAATTAATAATATAAAATATTTACATAGAACTCTTCCCAATTTAACACTGTCAAAATTAACTAAAATTCCATCATTATCCTTCCTCCCTCTCTGCTTTCCTGTTTTATATTTCTTCATTCCGATTTTTTCTCTTCTATCCTTTGAATCTTCCTCCTTGGACTGGCCAACGTTTTCAAGGGCAATCTTTTCGGCGTTTTCGGCAAACTAACTTTCTCGGATGTTCCAATGCCCTTTTTAACTTCACTATCACCACATTCATCTTTTGTTTCCTGCTTATCTAATCCAGGTTGTTTCTCTAGACTGTCGTTATGTGAGATACATGAACCTTGAGAATCTTCAAGTTGCAAAGTGAAATCTTCTGTTTTATCATCTATAGTGAAATCCTGTTTTTCTCCATGTGTAACTTTTTCATCAATATCTTTGCTGGGTCGTCGGCAAAAGAAATTATGTATTTCTCCAGATGCTTTCTGATAGTCTTTAAGTTCTTCATCTAATATTGCAACATCATCACAATCAACCACATGTTGTTTCTTTATAGATTGAGTATTTTTCTCTTTTTCGATGGAGGTTTTAGTAGAAATTTCACCTACTCTCTGTGGCATTATTCTTCTAATCGGTGGCTTCATTTCAACTTGTAATGATTTAAATGTAGTTTCAACAGTGACCACATTATCAGGAACATCTATTTTATGTAATGACTTCGAGCTCAAGTCCAATTTTTTTTTTGGTTTCCTGCTGAAAAATGATCTGATGTCAAGAGAGCTTTTTTCTCCATTCTGTAAATCATCATTCTTATTTCCATTGTCTTCTTTCTGTTTCGGAGTGGTTAATAATTTTGGGGAACTACCTCTGGATATCTCTCCAATTTTTTTAGGCACTATTCTCCTTACTTCTGGTTTATTGAAATTATCTGTTGAAGTTCCAGGAAGATTTGCTTCTTTTGAAGACACATCAGCAATTTTACTTGTTTCTGCGGCAACTATTTTCATTCTGCTAGAAACTTCTCCACATTTCAAGGGAACTATTCTTCTAACAGTTGGTTTTTCTACAACTGGTTGCTCACAATTTTCATTTTTCTCCGGTGAATCTAACACTATTATAACTTCACTTGCTACACTCTGTGCAGGTTCTATTTTCTTCTCATTCTCTCTCTTTCTCTTAGGTGTCTTTAGGGCCCATTGTTCCAGAAAACTGGGCCTTTTTTTCAGATCTTCTTTGACAGCATCACCACTTTTATCCTCCAAGCTGCTCTTTATATCAACATTCTCATCATTATCAATTAATTCTTCACACCCACTCAAATTCTGCACATTTTCTTCCTCATCTGACTCTGTTTTAGTCCATGGGACTCCTAATTCATCAATTTCGAAAGTAATTAATGTACAAAATCCATCTGTTGAGGAAGCTATTAGCAAAGAACCATCATGAGACCATGTCAAATCTGTAACGCGAGTGTAATGAATATCTTGAAACCTTGCAAAAGGTATAGTTTGTTGTGTATCATAGAGAAGAATATCATGATCTGTCCCCACAGCAAATATCATACGATACGGTAGTTTAATAAAGGGATCTGGTGCATCATTATGTAAATTAAACAAAATCGGACAGCATCTTATCACAGTACTGCTTTGACGCCCTAACGGTAGAATGGCGGTTGGCCTGTAATCAAATAGACATTAAAATTCCTAATTTTTATAATAAATAAGTCTTACATTAAACTTGAAGAGATTTACCACTAAACACCAAATCACTTTTTTTGAACTGCTCGATGCACGTTTCGCTAACCATGTTAGCATCATCATCATTTCATTAATTCAATCAGATTAAATCATCTCCTGATGATGCTAACATGGTTAGCGAAACGTGCGTCGAGCAGTTCAAAAAAGTGATCTGGTGTTTAGTGGTAAATCTCTTCAAGTTTAGTGTTTCACACCAAAGGTTCCAATAGAAGAATTGAAGACTTACATTGACCAGTTATCCAATGTAAACAAAAGAGTCGCATTTAAGAAATCCTTGCAGTCATTTACTTCAATATGACCTGAAGGAACAATTAAAAGAGATCCATCAGGGGAAAAAGCTAAACGTCTAAAGAATGACTTAAAAGTATCATCATGAAAAAATTTGACTTCTTTGTTCTTTAAATAATGATCTTCAGGGACTATAAGAAAATAAATTAATTATACACTACTCTTTCTTAAAAACTAATTACTTCTGTATACCTGAATTTATTTTTCCCTTAGATATTCTAGCCTTAATTTGTTTACCAGACGGATCAAATATTCTACAAATCCTATCAGTACTGACTGTGGCAATAATTTGATTTTTTGGATCCCATGCTACACCCTAATTATTTAAAAAAATTTAAAAAGGAAAATTTAAATAAGGAAATACCTATACTTACTTGTACAAACCCTTTGTGATCTGATAATATATGATCAAGTTTTCCTTTACTTATATCCCATAATATTGCTGTATTATCAACACTTCCAGATAAAATCTTACTATCATTAATTGACCAACTCAAATCATATACATCTTCCTTATGCCCTCTTAAAACTTTGTAAACCACCCAAATTTCTTTATCACCTGTGTCTCCTACATTCAATAAAATACAATATCATGTTGATTACAAATATTTAAACCCATACCTTCCAATAAAGGAATATTGTCAACCTTGAGTTGCCAAATAATTATGTTAGCATCATCATCCCCTGAAGCTAAATAAATACCATTATTTGACCATCTAACACAATTAACAGCTTTTTGATGCCTTGTCAGATCTGATATCACTTCTTGATTTACAGCTCCTGTTTGGGTTATAGTTAGTTGCCATATCTGTAACATTTACTTATTTTTTAAACTTTTTTCATTAAAAAAACTTCTTTAAAAATGATATTTATAAAAGTCTACAATAACTTCACAAATGAAAGACTAACTGATGCAAAACTGATATAAAGACAAAATTAAATAATCTAGAAAAATAAAGTATAATTGAATTCGAGATATTAATAATTTACTTACTAGAACGTGACAATCGCCGCCGCCAGATGCTAACCTATAAAAATCCTTATTTTCCGGAAATAGATCGACACTAAGTACTGGTTCTTTATTATGCCATGATATTTCTGGAATTGTACATTTCATTTTCACTTATCAAACTTTAAACACTTTATCTTAATAATAACAACTGTAAAACTGTACTTATGACTGTTGTTTCCAAAAATATTTGCCGCCAAGCTTGTGAGCTTGTGACATTTATCTAAATCTTAAAGTTGTTGCCAATGGGAAAATAATAAAAATTGAAAATCTCCCATAATATCAAATCTCCCATAGTATCATTTATTAGTTTTGATTCTTTCTAAAAAAAGATATTTTAATATTGATATAGTAATAATGCAATAACAAGTATTAAGTCAAAAGTATATTGAACATTCAATAAGAATATTAAATATAATTAATTATACCCATACTATTAGTTAAAATAAATATAAAAATAAGCTTATTCTTTATTACTTTAAACAACATTGACAAATAACGCAGTACTGCCACGATTACTGGAACTTGTTTATTTAAATGATTATTATTAGGAAAAATCTTTTATCATCATAGTTTGGTAGAACTGTTATTGTCATTTTCAATGTATTGTATCATGTTATTGCTGTTGTTGATTGTCAAATGAGCGCCTGAGTTCTGATCGAGCGGTAGTGTTTTTGGTAAATTTCAACATGACCAATTTTGTTGAGCAACGAATTTGTATTAAATTTTGTGTTCGCAATGAAATATCTTGTACAAAAACGGTGAAAATGATGCGGAAGTGTTTTGGTGATAAGTGCATGTCTAGAACAAGAATTTTCGAATGGTATAAAATGTTTAAAGAAGGGCGAGAGCGCGTTGAAGACGGGAATCGTTCTGGAAGACCTTCCACGTCAACAGATGATAAACATGTCAAAGCAGTGAAAGAATTAGTGCTTAGTGATAAAGGATTAACAATTAAGGACATAGCTGAACGTGTAGGAATATCGTACGGTTCATGCCAAGCAATCTTGAGACGAGCAAATACTTCCCCTTCACAAGAAGACCAAGGCGTTTCCTCCGAGGACTCTCTTCAAATTCCCGATTTTATGTTTCAAAATTTAGCAAATTCCGTTCCACAAGCTCCAGATGCGCCTGACATGGCACTGTTTTACTTTTTCCTGTCGTCTTGGCTGAAATTACCACCACCTGGGTTTGATTCAAAAGATGCTACAAAAAATAATACTTTAGGACTTTTGAACTCATTACCTGAAATAGATCACAAAAAGTGTTTTGAAGATTGGAAGGAACATTGGCATAGGTGCATGACAAAGAATGGGGATAATTCTGAAGGGAACAAAATAAATTCGGATGAATAGATTCATATTAGAGTTTTATTAGAATCCCAATACTTTGGATTTAAGGAAGATTAAAAATAAATAATTGGTCATGTTAAATATAATATTCAGCAGCTTTTTATATACATATACAGCTACATAAAGTGTACTTATTTGTATTTCATTCAGTATAAGGGTTACTGCTAGCTTAAATCTATTTATTTTTTTTTGGATTAAGCTTATCCATAAGATAAGTATAATATATTTTAAAAATAATGTCATTTTATGGTCTGAAATCCCAGCTATTTGCCAAGCAAAAAACCTACAGCATCATATTTTGACCTGCATGTGATTCTATGGATACCTTAAAATACTTTTCCTATTCTATGGATGATTTCTAAGAGCAATATTCTATGCTGATAAGTTAAAACTGTCTTTTCACCTCTTAGTTTACCACTTATGTTACTTTAAATTGTTATTTTCAGTAATGAAATGAACATTTTAAATTTAATGAAAACTAATAGCACCATCTACCTTTTGTCATCTAGTCACAAAAATAGGATGGAACAAAGAGCTAATTGATGTCTAAATGATTGTGGCATGTTCATATATTTTTATATTTTTTTGGGTTTTTCGCCACGATCTAAAACTCAAAACATAACAGATAAATAATATAACAGATATTTTTGATATTTTTTGAGTTTTAGATCGTGGCGAAAAACCCAAAAAATGAAAAAATTCAAAGAGCTAATATTAAATTTTGTTTTTTTTCCTTTATTTGGGTTTTTCGCCACTATCTAAAACTCAAAAAAATATCAAAAATACCTGTTCTTATGTAAAGAAAATTTGTCTCCGTTTGGTTTTTTGTTTTTACCCAGTGATTCTTTCTTTACAGAAGAACAGGTATTTTTGATATTTTTTTGAGTTTTAGATAATGGCGAAAAACTGAAATAAAGGAAAAAAATATATGAACACGCCACAATCATTCAGACATTAATTACATTTTGTTTCAAGCTCGGTAAACTTTTACAGAAACATTCGAATTGATGAAAAAAGTTTATGATGATGATTGCTTATCCCGTACATGTGTGTTCGAGTGGTATAAGCCATTCCAGGATGGTTTAGAAAAGGTTTAGTGATGCTTTAGAAAACGACCCAAAGTCAGCCGGACCAAAAAGTAAAAATCGCGATGAGTTGGTAGAAAAAGTGCGTGAAATGATCGCCTACGATGCGAATTCTATTGTGAGATGGATAGCGGAGGAATTAAATACGACTAAAGAGATGATTCACGAAATTTTGACAAAGAATTTAAACAAAGGTAAAGTCTGTGTTTACGACCATCCAACAGGTGGTCGCCGAAAAAAAACAAGTCTTTGTGCTTCAACATCCTCCGTATTCGTCTGATTTATCTCCGTGTGACTATTTCTTGTTCCTGAAACTCAAACTGACCATAAAAGGATACGTTTTATGAATGTGTTACACAAGTCCAAGAAACAGTGACATCATTGGAGCGATTTCGAAAAACGACATAAAAATCTATGCTAGCATTGGTTGAACGTGCCCAGCGATGTATTGATGATTTTGAATAAAAAGAAATAATTTAGGCAAAATAACTGTTTTTTTTTAAATTTAAAAGTTCAGTTATTTTTCCGACATACTATGTACATTTCTATTTATCTAACGATAAATAATTTATGATTAAAAAAAAAAATTATTGATATCAATTAATGACATTGGGTAACAAAAATACACAAGAAAATTTATGGATCACCTAATATTTTTCTTTACCATTTTAACAAAATTAACTTGAAATTAAAACAATTTACAATAAAAAATAAAGTATATTATTAAGTATAGTATTGCAGATGAAATTGTAATAAAAACAAATATATATATAGTAAACAATACTATGTGATGCATTTTTCAGAAAAGGTCTTTGAAAAAAAATGAATGATCTGACCATGGTTTTATCAATGGTTCTTAAAGTATTTCTGCTTTTCCACTGGGTCAGGTATAATCTAAAATAAATGTTAGCAAATTTAGGAAAATACTATAGATTGAATAATTTGCTTACAGTATCCTGACCAGGTTTCCAACCAGCAGGACAGACTTCTCCATGTTTGTCAGTATATTGGAAAGCTTGTACAAGCCTCAAAGTTTCATCTACACTTCTACCAACTGGCAAATCATTCATTGTTATTTGTCTGACTATTCCTTTTGGATCTATAATAAATAAGCCCCTGCGAAATGTTTTATATCATTACGGACAATAAAACAATAAAAAATTGATAATTTCACCTTAAACTATGCCCCAAGTCATCAAGAAATACTCCATAGTCTTTGGAAATGCTATGATTTATGTCTGAAATTAAAGATATATTTATATTTCCTAAACCACCCTCCTTTCTTGGAGTATTTATCCAAGCCAAGTGTGTGAAATGAGAATCCACAGAGCAGGCAACAACTTCTGTATTAAGTCTCCTGAACTCTTCAATTCTATCACTGAAAGCTAATATTTCAGTTGGACAGACAAAGGTGCTAAAAACAAAGTAATATATTCAAAAGAAATATGTAACATACTTGCAAACTTACAAATCTAAAGGATAAAAGAAAAATACCAGATATTTGCCTAAGAAATCTGTTGATTTAAGCTTAAGAAATTTTCCACCAACAACTGCTGTGCTTTCCCAGAATGGTGCAGGTTTCGATACTAAAAAAAAAAAAATTACACTCCAGGTAGTTGTGACTTCTCCCACTTACTAACTGCTTTTGTGAACTGTAAGTTATGCTGTACCTCATTGACAATATCTGTTTGAGGATACACACTGCCTCCCGCATATTTCTGACAAGAGTCTTCTTCATTTTTCGTCCCCAATACTAACCCAACACAGAGGGTGATCAAAAGCAGTTTTTCCATGTTACTTCAATAGAAATCTAGATCCGTATGTTAACAAAACGACAACATGCCTCAACCAATATCAGATGAACACGTTTCAATCCTCACAGATGCGATTGACAAACCGATAACGGAAAATACATTAAAACCGGTAAACAAATATCTCCAGAATTAGTATCAATCTTCCCCTTTCAAAACTCTAGATGTGTTTTTTACATCAAAACTTTTTTCCGCACTGATAAAACAATTAAATGGTTTTGGACGATAAAACATAATAAAAATATAATGCAAATGATCAAATTTCAATATGAAAATTAAATCAAAGCATTGATAAACTGTTATAGTTAATTAATTTATTTATAGCGGGCTTATTTATAACGTTATTAAACGTTATTAAAGATGACGTCATATGCCCATTTGACCTACTTCTGTTCATGTCATCAATGGGCAAAATGTCAAAACACGAAATAAAAATATATAGATCTGCATAAATATTTGAACAAATATCGTCTGTTTTGTATTTATCCTTATCTATAAAATTGTTGACCAACCAACCGTAATACTGAACATCCAAGTGTTAACTGCATAACCAAGGATAACCTTCCAAGTTGATGTCATCGTCTGGAAATAGCCGATTTTATTATAGAAAATTGTATTCATATATTTTATTAGTTGTTTTTTAATAAACAACGTCCTAAAATGTCCGACTAGGACGGACACGAATTTTTTCGGTTGTGCAGGTGTTTAAAATATTTTTTTAACATGGTATTTGAAAGCATTGTTTCCCAGATATTAAATAAAGCTCTGGGAAGTTTTGTGGAGAATTTAGATGGAAATCAATTAAATATTGGAATATGGGGAGGTAATCTCATTATAAATGTTTACATTTTTGAAATTTAAACGCCATATTCGTTGTAGGAGATGTTAATTTAAAAGATTTAGTACTAAAATCGTCAGCTTTAAATTCTTTAGATTTACCAATTCAAGCAGTTTATGGAAAAATTGGTAAGTCTTTATTAAATTAATGACAAATAATTAGTGAGGCAAATTGGTTTAAATCCCAATTACAGTCTGAGTCACTGCTATAAACGTAAATGATTAATAGCAGATCTTTTTAAGTTCAAGGTTGTTGATTGATCTTGATTTTTTTAAGGTAATTTGGTTCTTAAAGTGCCATGGAAATCAATCTATACCAAGCCCACAATTGTCATAGTGGAAGATATTTATCTGTTGGCACAACCTAATGCCCAAGTAAAATATGACCCGGAAAAGGAAGAAAAAGGGTATATTACCTTTTTGTTACAATAAAAATTGATGTTTTAATAATGTTCATTTTTAGTATAATTGAATGTAGGAAGAAGGAAATTGAGAAAATAGAAAATGCAAAGAAAGCAGAAAAGGAAAAGGATCAAGCACCAACAGATCCAGGTTTTGTACAAAAAGCTTTGCAACAAGCCATCAAAAATATTCAAATTGAAATTAAAAATATTCATATTAGGTTGGCAGTTTTATTTCATTGATATTTCATACAAAATAACATTAAACCATTTCAGATATGAGGATAAAGTAACTAATCCTAAACAGCCCTTTGCCTTTGGTATAACACTTTCTCAGTTAGTGGTTGAAAGTACTGATTCTAATTGGAAAAAAGCTATTGTTGAAGAAGTAGCTAAAATTTACAAGGTAGTTGTGTGATTTTGTTTACTTTCAAAGAAGTTAAAGAGACATATTTTAGATCGTTCAACTGGAAGGTTTAGCTGTATATTGGAATTGCAATACAAAGATGTACAGTAATTTGCCTTCAAAAGATCTGCTTCATCATATGAAGAGTGAAATTGCATGCAATAATAAGAATCCAGATAATTATTCTTACAGTAAGCTAATATTTGTATTTACACTTTCTCTAAAAGAAACCATAGTCTTGCTCTAAGACCAAAAATTTAACATTTCAAATAATAAAAATAAAATTTATTGTGTAATAGAAATAACATTTACGAGGGTCGTTCGAAAACTTCTGATAAAATCAAAATATTTTTAATTTTTTTATACTGTTCAACATAGTCACCTTGTAATTTAATACATTTTGATCCAACTTTTTAATACACTGGGTATAATGCGATTTTTCCAATTCTGCAATATAATTGTTACTTATTTTTAAATGTTATATAGTTAAAAATATGTTTAAAATAATTTACCCAACATAATTTATTAATCATTATTACAAACACCTAAAATCTCAGTGAAAATTCACTCTTATTTACAGTATATAAACTGTGTATCAAGAATATACTATAAAACGCAGATTTGTGAGAGATTTTTGAATTTTATTAATGGTTTTGGCCCCATGGTCTACCAGACCAGCGCGACCACTCACCTCATAAAATTTCGGCCCACCACCGGAAGGTTAAATAAGCCTAAACAGTCTTGAGAAGGGTTCATCAAAAGCATCTTTGGTTGACTGTTATCTAAAACGAAAGAGAAGAATCCTTTTAAAGTAGAATTTAACTCTTTTTGTATGTCGACAAAAGTTGTTTACTTTATCGCCACAAACAAGCAACTAACATCGCGCGTCTGAAACGTCCTAGCACGCATCTAACAAATCATACTTAACAAATGTCATAATAACTTTATCATACTTGCGCCATCTCTATGTTTCGAATGACCCTGGTATTTATAAGACAATATAACACAAAAAAGGCCAGAAAAATACAAAATAACATTATTACAATAATAATAATAAATGGAACACAATAAACATTATTTGTTATTGATATAAACGCTACTAATCACTTTTTACCAAGTATTATAATTTTAAGAATTCCTTAAAGCTTTTAAAAATCAAGGTCACACAGGTGGCAAGTGACAAAGCATTTTTTTTGATTATGATCATAGACGTTTCGGTTACTCAATTATTTAGCGTCTATTTTTTTCCAATATGTCATAATGACTCATTAAAGTCAGGTAGACTGTACAAATATTATACCCCTAACACCAGGATTCGTACCCGAGGCCAATTGGATTACCAGGAAACGGACTAGCTCATCTGACCACACCGGCATAGTAACCAAGAAGGGTTTGAAGCGACACATGCAGATCGGCGCTCACAAACAGATATATGTAGAAAAGAATAGATATTCAGTTTCCCTGAGTACAATACTTTGAGCGTTTCCTTAAAATTCCGTTTTGAAATATCCAAACGATCTTCAGTGATGTTCATGGTTTCTGATGAATGAATTCATAAAACATTATTTTTAAAATCGTGATTTGTCTGTAACATTGCAAAGATCATGCGAACTCTCTTCATTATATGAAACTTCCAGTTCCTCTGCTATGATTTTACAGGTCACAGTGTGATTCTTACCCAATAATTGACATACTTTTTTTAATATCTGTGACATCTTCCGATGATTCTTTTTTGAATCGTTACCTTTAGCCGTCTCGAATGCCAACCACATTTTTTTCACACATTTTTATTAAGATTCTTTAGTTTTATGCAAAACTTGATGTTCGCTATTTTCAAACAAAGATAATGAAGCAAACGTTACATGTCACGCCCGAACAGCTTATTGAAGTTAAGTAAAGCACCATTTCTAAAGCATTAATTAGATTTCTTTTTGGGCAACCTGCGATTTTTTTTTAATGCCAATGTATAAGGCTGTTTTTTTTTTCTTATAGTTTTGGGGCCAGTAACAGCGAGTGCTCGCCTAAGAATGAACCAAAAACCAATGGAAGATAGTAAACCATATTCAGTACCTATTTACCATCTAAATTTGGACATGGGAACATTGTTCATTGGTATTAGCAAGTCGCAATATAGAGATATTATAGCTCTAGCTGATTCCATGGATAGAATGGCTAAAGGAGTTCCATACAGTAGGAGATGTTCATTTAAAAATAGACAAGGCAATAAAATGGGATAATTTTAGGAAAATATAGACCAGATGTGAGTTCATATAAGGGTCATTATAAAGAATGGTGGCGTTTCGCCTTTAAATGTGTAATAGAAGGTGAGGTAAAAAGGAAAAGGCAGAATTGGGATTGGGTCCATATGATTGCACATAGAAATATGGGAAGGGAATACGGTGAACTTTACAGGAAACTTCTTAAAAATTCTGTAAGTAAAAGATATACAAATTAATTTGATACCTCCTTTGTAAAATTTACAATGTATGTAATATATTCAGAATGTAATACATCCGATATTTTCAGTGGTGTTAATACCATTTTTCCTGTATATTCTGAGGAATTTGTAGATACATTATTAAGTTTTTTGTTAAAGTAGTTGAGATAATGTGTGATGTGTAAATAAAGTAATGACCCCCCTGGTGGCGTAGCATTCGATCTGGCAACACACTCAGGCAAATGAACATCTGATGTGTCTTCCATACGAATTTGAACTCTCTTAGTTTATTAGATTGTTTATTTAATGAACCCTCCTGCTGAACAGGCTGGATTCCGGCCCCATCACAACTGTGTGGACCAGGTATTCAGCTTAACAACACATGTTGAGGCAAGGTTTGAAAAACGGTTGAAGACTGCTGTGGTGTATGTTGACTTGACTGCAGCATATGAGACGGTTTGGAGAGGTCTTCTATACAAATATCTCAACGTGATACCATGCAGCCGGGTAACAACTTTATTGAAAATGTTCTGCGACAGGCCCTTCTATGTAATAACAGGAAAGAGCAAGAGCAAAATGAGACACCTTAATAACGGGTTTCCTCGGTACGCGCACCTGTCATGTTGAATCTGTATATCTCAGATGTGCCACACACAACGTCAACAAAATATGGGTATGCTGACGACCTAGCTCTTGCTACCTGCAGTAAAACTATAGAAGAAGCTAGTAACATATTATCAGAAATCATGTCTGTATCGGGAAAGTATTTCGAGGTTAATCCGAAACATGAATAAAACTGAAGTGTCTTGCTTCTATCTCAATAACAAACAAGCACGCCTGGATCTCCAAGCACACTTCAATAACAACTCGTTACGTTATAATCCTTATACAAAATACCTAGGAGTAACAATGGATTAAACACTTTCGTATAAAAAAAAACATCTGGAGAATACCGCAATTAAAATAAACACCAGAAATTATATAATTCACAAACTTTGTAATACCACGTGGGGCAAAAATTAATCCCTCGTAAATGGTCTCTCTGTTTAGGGAATGAAAAATAATCGCAGCGGGTCGGATCTGAAAAATAAGGAGTCTTTTCAAAAACAGGCATTGAAATATAGCTGCGGTCTTGTGCTGGTAAAACAAGATTTCTGGCCTTGATATTCCAGGTCTTTTTTATTTTATTCGTTTTTGAATAAATGCACACCCCACTATAGATTAAAATGAACAAACCTTCAATGAAACAGGACAGACATTTAAAACTTTATGTGCACCAATATCAATAAGCGATGACTCCACGAAATATAATTCGTGATTCACCCTCGTACATAAAAGTGTAACATGTAAGGATTTGGATCTATATCCTATTAATTTTTTAGTGTTCTGAAGTAGAAAAAGTCAGGATAACTCATTGTGAGAAAAATCTAGACCTCACAAGCATTGTAATCATCAGACAGAGAGTTGATTTGGAGACGGAAAAATTGCAAGAATTGGAAAAAAGTCAAAAGAAGGGATGGTTTTCTGGATGGTGGAGTGGATCATCAACCTCTGCTAACCAGCAAGATGCAGATAAATCCAATAACATTTGTAAGAGACTACATATACTGTTTTATTATTATTTAAACTGTGTTCATAAAAATTGAATCAACCTTTTTCATTTAGTGAAGCAGTTTGAAAAAGAAATGACACCAGAAGAGAAAGCCAGATTATACAAAGCAATTGGTTATCAAGAAAATGCTGAGGTTGCTGTATATCCTGAGGAATTTGTGGATAAGTCATTAAGTTTTTTGTTGAGGTAGTTATAGGGATAATACTACTATATACAATGATAATAATAATACAATTTAGGCGCACGTTTATTCTTCTTTTACTTCTAGATCGTTAGAAATCGAACTGAGAGATGATAGCAGCAATATTAAAACAGTTCTTCTGTCCACATTAAAAGGTGTAAAGGTTAAACTCGAAACCAGGGCAGCAGCTTCTGCGTTGAAGTACGTTTACAGGCTTTTATTTGAAGATTCAAGTTTTCTATGTTGTTTCCTTCTTTAGAGCTCATGTGGCTATTGATCATTTGAAGACAGATGGATTAAGGCAAGAAGATTTTCTACCTGTGTTGTTTTCACCAGAGGAAAGAGAAGTAAAGGGAATAAAGAGTTTGTTAGATGTTACTTTTGAAACAAATCCTCTAGATAAAAGGTCTGATATTTCTCAATAAGATAAGTTCCAGTGTACCAAACTTCTGTCAAAATCTACATCAAATCAGAAGTAAGAGCTTTAGCAGTCTTTCCCATGGCATAATTATTGTAGAATCAATAGTTTGGAATTTATTAATGCTTTTAACAAGAATACCAGCAAATCTAGACGTTTGGTACATTGAACCTTGCATATACAATTGGTCTAAAAAAAATCTGCTCAATATTTTCGACGTTGAATTCGAAGAAATTATTTAACACCAAATCACTTTTTTAAACCTCACGACGCGCGAAACCAACTCTTCTCGTTATGTCCTTCAAATTCTTGCAGTGATTGGTCGAAAAAACCTCATATCATCTCACAATACCTATCTGAATTGACATTGACCGCTTTACCTCTGGCATCTTCAAAAAAGTATGGGCCAGCTGACATTGCAGTCCGTACAACAACTTTTGTTTGCTATGTAATGGTTTTTTGTCTTGGGATTTTCTTCTACCCAGTACCTGTAGTTTTGCTTGTTTACATGGCCTTTTAAATGAAAGTTAGTCTCGTCACTGAAGAAAACATTGTCACAGTTGTTAAATCTTTCCAACATTTCATTGGCAAATGTCAAGCGCAAAATAAAATCAGTTTCTTCAATTCCTTGCACAATTTGAATTTTATAGGGATGAATGAAGATGGAGATCTTTTTTTTAAATGACATACAGTGAAGATTTCTTAATGTGTACTAGTCAGGTACTGGTCCTATAAAAACGACGAGCCGTAATAAGCGAATTCTTCTTTTGATAATACGCGCGAACAGAGACAGACAGTTAGAACAGTGAGAACAGAGACAGTTAGCAGAAAGCACGTTGTTGTCGGGCGAAATGCTCCATGGCAACTAATTTTTTCCTGAACCTTTGATGTAGAGTTAACACGACGAGCGCGTTCTGCGCCACCTAGGAGACCTAGTATTATTTTTATTTATTAATTCTATTAATTTATTTCTGGACACCTAGTATTAAAATCAGTTTACAATTATTAATGTTCGGCTTAGTGAACCGTGAATTTAGATTCATGATTGTTAGCATCCTTCATAAGGTGTAGTTATCATATAAATAGAATATAATTTAGTTTTAGAATTAGATTGAATCATCTCCTGATGATGCTAACATTGTCAGCGAAACATACGTCGAGAAAAAAAATGTGGTTTGGTGTTTAGTGGTTAATCTCGTTGAAGTTAGTAGTCTCAAATAGTTAAAATGTTACCAGATGAAATTATTTAGGTATTTTGAGACCAAATTTGATATATACGGCCAGGTTGTCACATACGAAGTTTCCTATTCATTTTAGGTAACTTCTGTAATGTTTTTATTTAATTTATATGTTTGTAGTTGTGACCAAAGGGTTCATGTTGTTGCCAAACCTTTAAAGATAATTTATGACGCCCAAACTATTAACAAAGTCATAGATATCTTCAAAATACCACCCGACTCTTCGCTCGACCAGTAAGCCAAATGTACTATTGGTTGTACGTGTTTAAGTTTAAACGTGTTTTATTTAGAATTTCAGCTGCAGCTTCAAATAAACTAACTGATGTAAAACAGATGACATCTACAGGATTGCAGTACGCCATAGAACAACATACACGACTTGATCTCGACATTGTGCTGCATGCACCTTTAATTATCATCCCTTATGGTGGAAAATATGAAGAAGTGCAAAATGTGCTTGTAGTAGATCTTGGTATTGTTAAGGTCTTCTCTTCTGGTCACAGATCATCTATTATGGATGTAAGTAAGACTTTTTCGTTGATGGATTGAAAAGTTTCTCCAAAGGAATATATTGAGGAAATAAAGTGAATATCAAAAGGATTTTCAACTTTATTTCCGTCAACTCAATTTTTGTTTAATCATACGAACTACCGAAAGTAATAACAACTTGCGTATTTCGAAAAATAACCCGAACTGGAAACTTTTTCATCTACTCTCATATTGAGGTACATTTGACCTACTTCAACGTTTCAGGTGAGAAGGCTCTATGCTGAGGGTTTGGGACAGGAAGAGATTTTCGAAAAGATGAAAATTCACAGTTACGACCATTTCAAAATGGAATTGAATGATTTACAGATCTTGGTGGCTCAGAGTGAGGAAAAGTGGAAGCAGTGTATTGAGCAGTGTCATGTTAGTGATATGCACATACTGAGACCATTCAGCTTAAGTGTCCAATACTCCAAGTGTCTTATTCTGGATGATCCGAGGTAAAGTGAGGTAATACGTTTAGTTGTCGTTTATTTTGATTTAATGTTTTAGATTGCCTCACACAAAGATATCCTGCGAATTGCCTTCAATCGATTTATCTATATCAGACGCCAGATTATTGCTTTTGGTCACTTTAATCACCAGCATACCGTTTCCAGAAAGTGATCTACCACCTCTAGAACCCTTATCTGTGAGTATTAGATTAATTAATGGAGACTTTTCCTGAAAAATGTCGATTCTGTTTGAAGAAGACCAAACTATCTGCATCAAGAACTAGCCTTTTGAGACAAATTCAAGATGTGAATAAACCTGCTGCTAAAACTTTGAATAAAACAGAACCAACTGGCAGCACTCAGTTTGAGTTGATGGCTGTATCAGTCTGCTTGTCAGGTGTGGAGTATATTTCATAAAGAAACCGAACTTTCACTCTAGAAAGAATAACTAAACTTAAGTACTTTATAAATACATTTAGGACATGAACTTATCTTGT
Organism: Cosmopolites sordidus; assembly: GCA_031761425.1. Lineage (NCBI taxonomy): Eukaryota > Metazoa > Arthropoda > Insecta > Coleoptera > Curculionidae > Cosmopolites > Cosmopolites sordidus. The sequence continues at coordinate 345,030 of JARFXV010001087.1, read as the reverse complement.
GGCTCAATAGTTAGTTTATATAGTACTTACAGATTAATCAGGTTTCGGTACAGGTTTTTCTTTTCATTTTCTAGAACCAAAGTTTGATTTCCTTTTAGAAAGCCTCTATATATTAGAGTTGAAGTAAAATAAACTTTTTCAGAAATTCGTTTCACTCTAAACCAGCAAGAAACTTTACAATCACCTCAGACTGAATTAGCCACACTTAAAATTTCATCTTTGGAGGCTTCTCTATCTCAAAGAACTTTTGATCTGAAGTTAAATCTTCTCTTGGGAGGTGTACATCTGGCGCAAAATAGAAATAATAAACTTATAAGTATCATTAGTACACCTATATCTGATAATTCAGAACAGTGTCTGTTCAAAGTTCAGTTCTGTCAGGTAAGAAGGAATGCTTTCGCTTTGTCTGTCAGTTTTTAGTTTCTTTATTTGACTTTAGGTTAATACAAGTTCCCCCGATTTCAAAACAGTGTATCAATGTTGCGAGACCTTTTTAACTGTTGATTTCAGCGTTCTCAATGTAAATTTACACCAAGAAGCCTTACTTATGCTGATGGATTTCTCTCAAAGTTTACAGAATGCTGTAGCTGATCTCACTAGTACCACAACACATGTTGCTCCCGGTATTTATTTATTATGATTGAATATTCTAAAAATGCTTACTTTAAAATACTTACAGTAAGACAGTTAAGTACTATAAGTGCTATAAGTGATCTCGAGAGAGAAGTGTCAAAGCCGCTACTGAATAAACCAAAGAAGAAGCAGGATGTAGTTGTTGAAAGCATAAAGTTTAAAGTAACTGCCCAAATTGAAGAAGTTATGGTGAAATTTTCAACTGACTTGTAAGTACCGATGTTGTGCCGTATTCCTTGAATTAAACATCAGAATTGCTTTGTAATTATATCTATGTGTTGCTTGTTAAACAAGCATTTGGTTCATGATTCAATGTAGTGTTTATCTAAATAAATTTTGAATGAATACCAAGTGTATGAAAAAAAAATATTCGATTTGAAAATACAGTTCTACATTGTCTCCTTCACAGTAGTTTGCCTGAGAAGCCACATAGCGCTGGTGACGGTTTGTCCATCCTTCATAGCAGTGCTGGATATCAGCTCAGATACTTTAATCGTCTTCAGCTGATCATTTGATCGGTCAGTTACGGCCTTTCCAGTGTTCTCCAATATCCCAACATGGTGTCCTTTGAGGTAAATTGTTAATCTAGGGAAAGGGAAAAAAATCACAAGGACTCAAGTTTGGTGAATAAGGGGGTTGCGGAGTCACAGAGATGTTTTTACTTGCCTTAAACTCGTTAATTGAAGTCGATGACCATTTTTGGAAGTATTTCAAGAATGCCTCAGTAAAAATGCTGGTTTGCCGTTTAACCTTGAGGATAATTTTCTTATGGATGATCCCCTGGCTATTAAAAAAGCAAATTAATATGGTTTTGATTTGCTGATTCTGGTTTTTCTAGCTATGGTGAGGTAGGGTATGCCATTCCTGGCTCTGGTGTTTCGTTTCCTGATGGTATTAAAAAACTTTCTAGAAAATTAAAGTTATCCTTATGATGTTGCTAAATGATTTTCAGAATTATTTGCTTGCAGATTTTGCTCATCTCCAAATCATTGGCCAAAATCTGATGATGATGATGGTTGTGTGAGTCAAATTTCATTCATCCCCGATCATTCTGACCGTCATCCGACAATCAGAATGCTCAAGATCTCGGCTTCTAAAAATATTTTCATCACTTCTCGTAGTTAAAGGTCTTCCGCTGCGAGATTCATCTTCAGTCGAGTCTCGACCTTCTGAGAATGCCCTAAACCATATTAAAACCCAAGCCCTTGACAGCCTGTTGAAGTTTTGCAAAAATCTTCGTCGCAAATTGTCACTCATATTCAGAACGCACTAGAAAAATCCGTTCATGAAAAGAATTGCTATGGACCACTAAGTGACTTTAGGGATTTCAAACTCATACTGAAAACGCATCAGGTGTTGATCAGCCACCCCTTCAAACCAACAGTGTTGCAGGATTAAACCTCCAGTCTCATCACTTTATTTACACACTTGTATGAACTCATTTTTTTTCTTTATAATTATTTTGTAGAATTGATATTGCATCAATAGCAGTAAGGGGACTCAAAGCTGATGTCATAATGAAAAGTACTTATACCCAAGTAATTACAAAATTGCATGAACTAGCTGTTCTAGATCTGAATCCTGCCACCAAACACAATGTGGTATGTTGAAGCTCTATGATTGATCTTTAAAAAAATTAACCTATTACAAATTTCCTAGATATTGAATACAGAAGCTGAAGAGGCTCTCATGGCCCAAATAGTCCTCAATAATTTAGAGGAGGACTCCCACAAGCCAGACATAGATGTTCAAGTTAAAATGGGCGGAACTAAAATTGTATTTGTTAATTGGTTTGTCAACAATTTCTTGGTATACCTCCTAAACATTAGTTATTGTGATATCATGCTCCATGTGTTTATTGCAGGGTTTCCTTAATCAATTCCAAGTAGCCCAACAGGCCATTATCGATGCATCCGAAGCTGCAGCGCAAAAGGCCAAAGAAAACGCTAAAGATATGTACCAAAAGGCTACAAAAATCTTATTACAAATCAATTTAAGAGCCCCTAAAATCTTAGTTCCAGTGAGCAGTCAAAGTACTGATGCCCTACTGCTTGATCTTGGCATTATATCTATAAACAACAGATTCATTTTACTTGATGTTAAGAATGAGGTATTAAATTAAACAATTTAAACCTAGTTTTGTGTTGTGCATGTTTTACTTTTAGGATGGATATTCAGCTGTGGTGGATGAAATGAAGATCGCACTAACGAATCTGATTCAATCAAAGGTTAAACTGGATCTGACAGAATCAATATTGGAAGAAACTAATATCCTGGAACCCATTAGCTTGGAACTTAAGATCAAGCGAAATTTGTCTGCTTCTTGGTATAATTCCATTCCTGACGTTGACATCAGTGGAAAGATCAAATCTATCAGTTTACATGTATCCCAGGCGGACTACAGCATGATTATGTCTGTTTTAAGTGAAAATCTACAAGAAGGAAAAGTAAGATCTAATGATAACAAAGAGTTGTCCAATAAGAGTATCAGACATGGTGGCCACAAACCGGGAATATCGGGAATTGTCAAGGAATTTAATTCACCCGGGAAATATGAGGGAATTTCAAAAAGTATTAGGGAATTTAATTGCGACAACGAAATTTTTTAATAATAACTTGAATTTATTCTAATCATGAAACTTCTATTTAAATATTTTAAAAATTATCAAGTTAAAATTACTACCACTCTTCAATTTTTTAACCCAACCGCAGCAAAGTAATACTGAGACGACTAAACATGACTCGTCTGAAAAATTGATCGTTTCTAATGCAATTATGAATCAATAAAATGAACCGCGGATTCGGGCATCATAAAATACTCTCAGCTCCTTTCTTCTCAAAGAAGAAGTAAGCCGTGTACAAATACTTTGGTGTATTCAGGCACTGATGACTCACCAGTCAATGCGTTCAGCTGACAGTGACGTAAAATTGTTAAAAAAAAATTCAACTATAATCAAATAGCTACAAGAATGGAATTGTAGCGAACTAAAATTGCCTACTCCATTATTATTATTATAAAAATAGAATGGTGGAATTTATTGCTCTTGTGATCATTTTGGTATTGAATTTGATGAGTCACGCAATAAAGTTTGTCAAGAAACTCAAATGGAGATGGAGAAATCACTTTTTTAAACTTTCTTGGCGCACGTTTCGCTAACCGTGCTAGCATCATCAGGAGATGATTTAATCTAATTCTAAAACTCAACTATGTTCTATTTATATGATAACCCTACCTAATGAAGCATGTAAGAATTAATTTAATAATCCTTTATCCCTGTTCATGGTTTTCTTACATTTTTCTATTTGAATGCTTTTATATGCATCCAAAGCCCTATTGTTATTTACACTTTTAAGCAGTCTTAAATTACTAATATCTACATTGTGGTCATGTTGGATTGCATATTGAGAAACACAAGATTTTTCATTTTTTCCTATATCTAATGTGTTCTGTATATCTCGTTAACATTAATCTTTTTGTTTGCCCAATATACCATCGATCACAATCTTGACAACTAATTTTGTAAATCACCGACTTTTCATGTTGATCTACTTTATCCTTTGGATTACCCAGAACTTCTCTTTTTTTTTCAAAATGTTGTCTAGCCTTTGTGTTAATTGACCATCAAATGGCATTACCATGAATTTATTTTTGTTCTGATCCTTTTGAAAAGTCAAAGCTTCTTTAATAATTTTTTAAACTTAGTTTTCTAATTAATTTATCTACAATGTTATTATAACTGTTCACTTTGGATACCTCCCTAATTAATTTCAGTTATTTGTTATATAATCTTTGTTTAAAGGAAAATTGATTAATCTGTTAAATAATATTTAACTAATTAATAAATTAAATAAATAATAAATAAATAAAATTTAAACTAGCCATCTTATTTTGGAAGCTATGATTCGAATCGTTAGGAAGGTATCTTGAAATTAGTTTAGTATCATTAGGAATGTATTCCTAACAAATATTCTGGAGACCCAATTTTTGATTACTCTTTCACATATATCGCGTGGGAAATGCTCAATGGTAACCTGAATGTTTCGTTCCAGGTCAAGAATTTTTCAGAGCTTATTTCTGTAAACCAGAGATTTAACATAACCCTACAAAAAATAATTCAAGGGCGAGGGATCGCATGATCTCGGTGGCCAGTTAACATTACTATTTCGCGAAATAACGCGTCCAGTAAACTACTTGTAATAAATCGATTGGCGATATGTATGACATGTCGTACCGCACCGTCTTGTTGAAAGAAAACATTATTTATATCCACATTTATCAGTTCAGTTAATTGAACTTTATAAACATTACAATGAACATCATGATGTAACATTTTCCACAAAATCGTCTGAGAAAGGCTATGTTCTTGAGATTGACGTGGAATAAATAAATTCGGAGCTTATTTTACATTCCGTCTTACTACAGCGCTGTTCTCCAATGATTGGGCGGTCCGAGGACACCCAGCTACTGATTGATCTGCAACTGAGTCTATTCGCACAATTTTTTCGACGAGATGACAAATAGATCCATTTCGTTGTCCATAAATTTCACGCAACGTTCGAAAAATCATTTTGATTGTTTTGACTTCTGACACTCTTATTGAAAAACTCTATATTGAATTCATTTTATGAAGTTTTTCGCCCCTTTAGATTGAAGCTCCACCTCCAGAAGTAAAAGTTATGTCCAGTACATCAGTTACAACGAAAGCAACTTTAGAGTCGGGAGCTAATTTGTGTTTGAAAGAGGATATTGCAGATAACAAAGCGAAAGCTCATATTTTCTTACAGTTTAACTTTACAATGGATCAGTTAATTCTTAATTTATATACTGGAGGATTTAAAAATGTAAGTATTGGAGTATAAGCAGGCCTAATTAAGAAGTTATTATTTAATTCTTTAAAAAGTTGTTTCGTGAGTGTCCTTGGAAAACTGGCAAGTAATATAGTAACTTAGACCTTTTGGTACAGACTACCTTTATTTTCATTCAGTATTTAATGTTGCAATGCCGCAAACTGAGTTTCGTGCTCTCTTGGTATTATCTATCCATGACTTGACTTCTCTTTGTCTTTCAAGATCGGAGATCTTTCAATATGAGATATGCGGATGATATAGTTATGTCAGAAAATATTGAAGGCCTCCGAAATATGGGAAACACGCTTAATCTTCCTCTTCTTCTCGTGGTGCTAGAACCCATCAGTGAGCTTTGATCTTCTACAACCTTCGCCTCCGTTTGGACCAATCTCCAGTAGCCTCTTCCCAGTTTTTAATATGTAACAGTTATTCAGCATCTCTTACATTGTCTTGCCACTGTGACTTTGCTCTACCTTTCTTTTTGTTACTTTCTATTCGCCCCTCCATGATTCTCACTAATATTACACTTTATGGTATTCTCCCCACGTGGCCGGCCTATTTGAGTCGCTGATTCTTCTATATCTAGATCTTTGTGTAACTGCTTGAGTTCAAAGTTATACCTGATCTTCCAGATTCCATTAGCATTCATAGCGCCAAATATGCTTATGTGTATACTTTCAAATACTGCAAACATCTCTTCCGTTTTCTTTGTAAGGGTCCAGATCGCACGGCCTTAAGTGACCAAAGACCGAATGAATGTTTTAATATCGTGACTCTTGTGTCTTTTTGTAGAAGTTTAAATCTTAGGATAGAAATGTTGCTACGTTGTTTCATCGCAATTTTCCTACGAAAATTACAAATTTAATTAAAACATTTAATTTTATACCACAACAAGCACTGCAATGCTGCGATTTAAATCGATCGATAATAGAACGTTCAAAATAAAGAATTCTGGTCATTATAAACACGATGAGTTAACTCACACAACATCAAAGCTGATATTCATTAAACGAAAGTCATGATATGAATTCAGTGGAATTGTAAGAGACTCACTACAAATTCTTCTTCTTTTCTTCTTCCTTCGGTGTTATAGCCCGTAAGTGAGCTTTGACCTCTTTCAACTTTTGCCTCCATCCGAATCGATCTCCAGTAGCTCCTTGCCAGTTTTTGATGTGCAGTAGTTCTTTTCTTCTGCTATCGTTTTTTTTGGTCCATCTCTCTTTTTGTTGCCCCTATTCATTCCTCCATGATTCCCCTTAGTATTTAAATGTTGCTGGATTTAGTACAAGGTATATAATATGAAGATCTTTGTATAATTGAGTACTCTGAGTACTCTTCTTTCCAATATTTCCAACAGTTCCAGATCAGTATCAAAATCCCAATGAAAAAGTTTTTCTACCAGATAAATGTCTATTGAATAAATTGGTCAATACTTGAACCATTTGTTTTTTTAGTACGATATCTTGAGCACTTTTCGGGAAAAACTGTTCTTTTTTTTAAACAGCCTGTTTTAAAACCAAATTTCAGAATATTAAGTCAACACCTACTAAGAAATCAGATAAGCATCTGGGAAGATTCTCTTTAGAAGGTTTCTCAGTGAAAGGAAAAATATTATCTGACACTTCCATGGTTGCTTCAGTACTGCTTGTTAACTGCTTGCTCGATGACATGAGAAAGGGAAGGGAGGATAAATTGAATCGACTAATCGAAAGGTATGAATGAAAGCAAACGTAACATGAAGTGTAGTGGTTTATAAATTATTTTTAGATCTCTAGCTGATGATACAGTATCTGTGTACTCTACGGACTCAAGTGTTCTTCCTTCTCGAAGTATGATTGATGTAACTTACCAACAAACAGGAAACGACATGTTTGCTGATGTTCGCATCTATAGTTTTACCCTGATTCTTTCAGTCGAGTACCTCATGAAATTAGCCGAGTTCTTTGCTAATTCAAACGACAAGAAATCCTCGAAACCACCTGTTGATATTAAAACAACTACGTCCGGTAAGGAAAGAATCTTTTTAGTGTATTTTAGTACATGATAAACATACTTTGACCTGGGTGATCCATGAGTTCCTAATTTTTTTTATAAAACTATTTTTTACAAAATTTTTAAGCCATTTATCCACATCATTATTTATAGCTAAAAAAATAGTGTCTAAATCTGCAACAGCAGTTCAATCGTCCGAACAGAAACCTCCGACCCAAATAACATTGAATTTGAAAATAGAAAAACCAGACATTATCCTGGTGGAGCATATGGACAATATAAACACGAATGCGATGATTTTGAATAGTGAGATTTTGGTAAAGTTCCGTATGAATGGGAATCATCAAGTGCTCAATGGTCTCATCAAAGACCTACAGTTGTACACTTGCAATTATAACCCAGCAAGAAGAGCAGAAAGCAGAGTATGTTATTAGAAGCCTCAGTAAAAACATATTTAATGATTTTCCAAATACTTTAGGGCAATATTTTACATCCTGTAACTATCAGCTTGGCAGGAAGTACACCAGAAGGTAAAGGTCTCCACATTGAACTTATGGTTGAAGCTGTGATATTGAGAGTTTCTCCTGCAACAATAGAACTTCTAAACAGGTATTCAAATATTGTTTGTACATGTGATTTTATAAACAAAAAAAAAAGAAAATTGTCAATTTACACCAATTAATTACCAAATATCAGCTAGAGTTGTCAAAAGGTGTAATATTTGTATATAACATTACCAGGCTGCAGAAGTCACTGACTGTGACTGGTACCCTTAGTTTAAGAAATCCTTATTAGTCCAGATTAATCAGTAAGGTCTTTTTTTCTACATTCCTCAATGGTGTTTATATCCATTTCTTCTTTGACCGTGAACAATCCCTGCATATCTGTTCTTATCTTGATCTTTCCTAGTCCATTTATTCACACCAGGTATATTTAAACGTCCCCACACATCAGTGATCCATGTAATATATAAAATATATTTTCAGAGTGTTGGTTACAATGTCTGAGAACCCTACAAAAGACGACGAAGTAGAAGAAGAAATCAACTTCCTTAACATATGGGACCAGAAACAATTCAACGACAACGAATTTTGGTTCCTAAAAAGCGAGACCGCCTTAGAAGCTACTGAAGAAGTAATGGAAAAAGTCGTAGAAAACTTACCTTTACAAGAACTCTGCATTATTGCCATGCCTTCCCTCGTGGTCACTGTGGAGGCAGGCGTGGGAAATAAGACGCTGCCCATGTTGCTCTTTGAAACCACTTTGAAGGGCAGTGCGAGAAACTGGAGCTCTCAGTTGAGCGTGGAAGCTGGTCTCACCGTACAAATGGGTTATTACAACAGCAGATTAGCTTTGTGGGAGCCGTTGATTGAACCTGTTGAGAAAAGATTGGGTGAAAAGGTAATTTTTGAACCATGGGAGCTGAGATTGGAGCTGTCAATGAACGAGCCAGATGATCCTTTAAGCTTTGCCAGTCCTGTGTCGGAAAAAGGCGACGATGTAAGGATATGAACCCACTAATGTTATTATTATTCATTTGTATTTTTGACAGATGGATAATGCCAGTCAACCTCCGGTAATGAGTATAGACGTCACGTCAGAAAAAACTCTAGAAATGACTGTAACCAAGACCTGCTTGGAAGTTCTGAACAATCTCGGGAAAGCGTTCGCTTCAGCGATGAAATCAGACAAAATTGCGTCCAGTGAAGTGCTTGCACCATACAGGTAATACTTTGGGGGACTCTGATTTTATGTAATGAGTTATGTGGTATTAATACATTCTGATTTTTCTTTTATAGAGTTTTAAATGAGATTGGTGAAGATATCACTTTGCTATTGGACAAAAGTTCGTTTTTGATAGCAGAGGGAGGATCTTTGGACGATATTAACAGATCGGCAGCAGTACCTCTGGTTTTGAAAAAAGCGCAAACAGATACAATTCACTTGGGTAAATTTATGTGAACATTCCAAACTGCTAATTCTACCCTACCCTGTCAAATTGCTTTTCAGGTAAAGAACTGAACAGAAGCGAGCAGGAAAAGAACTACTTCCTACAAGTAAAAATTAACAAAACCGACTGTCATCTGAGTCTTCCTGTAGTCAGGGCTGACAAGAGATTCTTCCTGTTAAACTATACAAGAGATAACAACAATTGGGGCATTATATCGGACGTTAAAATTGATGAAGGTGTTACTTTAGTGACAATTCGTAGTATTTTGCAGGTAGGAATACATTTTGTTTTTAATTATAATCTCTTTTGTACAAAAGAGGCACTCACTCATAAGTAACGTCGTTTCTTGGTACTGTACATTTCATTTTATTATATAGAGTTTTAATCTCCATCTTTATTAATAATCTTCCTTTATTATCCTTTTTTTTTTGTAAAATGACTTACTGTGACATAAAATATTCTGACAGTGGGTGCTATAGAATTTTTCTTCCACAAAAAAATATTCATAGATATAAAAAGATGGTAAACTGCCAGTGAAGCATCAGGAGAATATAGTGACTATATAACTGAGAAAGTACTTCCCAACCTAACTCTTTAATTGCTTTGGGTGATTCTGGCACTATGAGATCTTGCATTGTCGTCCAACAGAATAACATTTTTTTTCATTAATCAGTATTGGAGGTTTTTGAACAAAAGTCATTTTTAATCTATCAAGATAAGCACAATAATATTCAGCACTTATGATTTAATTAGGATTCAGAATCTTATTGCGAATAATTCCTATAAAAAGCCACCTTACTGACAGTCATTGTTTAGTGGTTTTGAAGTGGATGGTTTTTCTAATGGTTAAAAATAATTTAACCATTGCTTTTCTTATGTAGATTGCTATATCAAATACTTTTCATATCCAATAACAATTTGTTGGTGTTTTCGGTTATTAATGTCGTTTTTTCGCAAAATTTGAGCATTTATTTTCATAACAAAATAGGTTACCTTAATAAACAACGTATTGACCGTCCTTAGCTATTACTTTTTCCCATGTTTCTGTCAAAGAATGGATTCCGCGCCAAAAAAAATATTTGGTTTTTTGAGGTCAACCATTCATCAGCCAAATGTTCACTTCTTCCTAAGAATGCAAGTGTTCTGAAAGTTCGTGCTGCATCGATCGAAATAAGTGGTAGTCCGAAGGAGCTAAGTCCGGTGGATAAGGCGGATGGGGTAGGACGTCGCATTTAACGTTTTCCAAATAGTTTTTTACACATTTTGCAACGTGGGGCCGAACATTATCAAGTTGAAAAATGACTTTATGGCGTCTTTGGGCGTATTCTGGTCGTTTTTCTTTCAATGCTCGGCTCAATTTTATAACTGTTGTCGATATTGATCGCCAATAATCGTTTCACCAAGTTTCAACAGTTCGTAATACACAGCCCCTCTACTATCCCACCAAATACACAGCAAAGCCTGCTTTACATGTATATGGCGCACTAGTTGTAATGTTGAAGGCTGGCCTGGGTATACCCATGATTTTTTGCGCTTTAGGTTGTCAAAATAGATCTGCTTTTCATCACTTGTCACAACTTGAACTATGTTGCAAAACTATGTTTTTTGCACAATGACATTTAATAACGAACTGGTTTTTGATGACATATGTTTACCCTCCAAAACGCCATAGACATCATTAATCTATACCAACAAATGTATTAGTAACGCCATCCTTTGCAAAATCGACATTATTAACCGAAACACCTATTAGTTAATTCCTGGATGCTTTACGTGAGATTCGTTTCAATTTCAGCTAACAACAGATCCTTATCAATGAAAAGATCTTCTAGATTTTGCTATTCAAGGCACCAGTATAAAAAACAATAATGAGATTTATGCCAGCAATGACAGTGTTATGTTTTCCAAAGAAATTACGCATCAAATGTCTAATATGAAACTTATTAACTATAAAATTTGACTACAACATTCCTTATGAGTATATCTAATATTATTCATTGCATTTTAGGTTTATAACCATTTTTCTGTGCCAATTGAAGTATATTACATGACTCAAAGAGGCAACGAGTTGGAGCTAGTAGGTTCTGTAGAACCCAACAGCGTTTTAAATCTCCCTCTAAAGGCTGTTTATTCTCCAACCAATGAATTATTCTTTGGTATTTCTGGTTATTCAGTGACAACAGCTCCATATATATGGCGAGATTTGCAAACAAATTTAAACATAGTTAAAATATTACAGTGTCCAATTTTAAAGGAATCGGCGCACACTGGCAAACATCCATTCATCCTTAAAGCTATTGGAGAGATGGAACAAGTAGGACTTTCAGTAAATTTGAACGATTGTTCCTTGAATCTAAAGATAAATTTGATATAGGTATATTATGAAAACACTACAAGGCATACTATGGCCAGTACTTGCTTCAATATCCACCTAAGACCAGCAGCTATACTGAAAAACTTCCTTCCACTGCCCATAATAGTTTGTGTGGAGGAACTGGCTGAAGAAATAGAGGTAATTTAGATGAGCTTGAAGATGATTTAGATACATTTATGCAATATTTACAGGTAAAAGCAGGCGATACTTTGCAACTTCCTAATGTTGATCCAGGTAGAAGTGTGATTGTAATTAGGGTAAGTTTCGCTTTAGTGTGTTGAATGAGCCAAATAAAAAACTATTGATATCATTGATAGTTACCAGAATATCTGGAAAAAGAGTGGTCTTGTCGCAAAGAAACTGAAACTAATCCTGAAGAATTCACTGTGTGGACATTTAACAGTTATGATAGCCCAACAAAGATGTCCTTAGACCTCGGTATGCATACTGTTAACAAAAATGGATCTTTGATATTATCCTTGTATTGTCCTTTCTGGATGTTGAACAAAACCGGTCTTATGATTGGTTATAGGGTAAGTAAATATCTTTTAGTATACCTGAGAACATCCATAAGTATTTAGATGTACATTGTTTTATTCTTAAAAAAATATAAGTAAAATTGAGTTCATTTTATTCTTTGGTGCACAAAATTATTTGGTATTTAGGAATTAAACAGTAAAATCTCAATATAAAAGGTTTAAAAGCTTGTAAAGCCAAGACAAACTAGAAGGCATGATTCGATCGATTTATCAGAGTTAAATTCAATCAAAAGCATTCCTGTAATATATCATATCTATTACATATTTGTGTAATGTCCGAATGATTGTGGCGTGTTCATATAGTTTTTTCCTTTATTTGGGTTTTTCGCCACTATCTAAAACTCAAAAAATATCAAAAATACCTGTTCTTATTTAAAGAAAGAATCACGGTAAAAACAAAATACCAAACGGAGACAAAGTTCTCAGTGATTCTTTTTTGTAATAAATAAATTTTAGATAGTGGCGAAAAACCCAAATAACGGAAAAATATACATATTTGTGGTTTGTTTTCCAGTGATAATAAAGAGAGGCGCGCAATTTTTTTTTATTTAAATATGGAAAATCTTCAGCATTTATAACCCAGAAGACTTATTGTTCTTTTTACGATTTTAATGGTGCTAGCCATATCGCATTGGTACTTCCAAGTCCAGATGGTTCAACAACTCAAAATATTTACTGCCAATCTTGACCAAATTAGATTATAGAACTTCTCGACGCGTGTTTCTCTAATCATGTTAGCATCATCAGGAGGTGATTCAATCTGATCAAATTTGGCGTTTAGTAGTAAATCTCTTTGAGTTTAATGTTTCACACTGAAGGTTTTCAAAATAATCTTTCTGCAATGCAATATTAACAATATACAGGAATCTCTTTATTTTAACCAATCATCTTGTTCGCAGGATTTCTTTATTTCTTCTTTTTTGAACTGTATCAGTTGGCAAAAGGAATGTTTAGTTGACGTTATTTTTGTAAATAATATGCAATATTGCCATTATAAAATCTAAGTACTTATGGATATTAGTTTTGATTCGATCTTAGAACCTGACTGACCAGACACGCAATATTTCAGAAATCCCGAAAAACTGAGAAGCATGAAGCAATGGGAAGTCCTGTAAAGGTATAATTTACCTACCCATCTGATACAGGGCCTTACATTTCATTTTTGTCATAGTATTTTTTTCTTTGAACTCTATGCGTTTTGTTTGTTCCTCATTTCACTGCATGTTGTATTCTTCGCACTTTCTCCTCGGTAAATACTAATTAAAGTTGGTGGCTGACCTTTCTTTTAATTGCTGCAGGTGCAGTAGTTCTTATGTATCGTTGTTTAATATATAAGAGAGTAGATTGGAAAGATTTTGGAATCGGTTGGAATTGGAAGCTATAGTCAGATTTAGTTTATATTCCCTTTTCTAAAATTTCTCGATCTACCCTCATACGAGGATATGTTGATTATTTAGCGGGAATTTATATCGATTTTTAAGTTGTTCTATTCTATGAAAACGTCAACATGTCTTTGTATAATGTTGTTGAAACTGAAAGCTTTATTAGGTCTATCAAGTCAGGGCATGTTTGTACATGTTTAGATCCAAATCACCTCGTGACTTATCATAACCAGGATTTTTTTTTTTTAGAGTTCTGATGAACATCTTAACGTTCTTCACCATCCTGCTAACTTTAAAGGACCTATTTTGTTTTCCTTCAACGCGAAGAACTTCTTCGGTAAAAAGAAGGCTTCCATACGAGTTGAATCCGGAGCTTGGTCCGACAAATTTTCTTTGGACGTCGCTGGTTCTTCTGGTGTTGTCCAATGTAAGGCCAATGATCAAGTGTACCAGGTAATTGCAGAGACACATATGTTAGTTGTGCCGGTATACTACTTGATTTTCTTTAGATTGGTGTTCACAATCAACTAACTTATAACAACCTGACAAAACAAGTAACCTTTACGCCGTACTATGTAGTTATAAATGAAGCCCCGTTCATTATAGAGTGTCAAGAAAATGATAGACCAGCCGATTCTTGGATAAAGATTGAACCAAAATCCTGCACAGGTAGTACTATGTTTTTAATTTGCAGTATTACATATATCGTCCAATATGCAAAATATGATTTGAAGGGAATAAACAATGAATAGGCTCTGTCTTTTAAGTGTCGCACAGTGGGGTATTCAGGCCTTTTTTGTAGCCAAAATTATTTCGTTGTTTTTTTCGATATTATTTTCATTGAATATTGGTTAAACAATGCTGAATACCTTATATGAGAGATTTGATAGAAAAACAAGCACCCATGCTTTCAAAATCGCATATTGAATGCCAATGTACATAAAACAGTAGTTATATAATTGTATCATTCGTCGCCACTGGATTCTTCTTCAGAAACATCTTCCGAACTTTCTAGCTCTTCTGGAGGTAACAGCATATTCAGGCTTTCGGGAGAAAAGCTTTTTCTTGAAGTTTTACGTCGAGGTCTTAGGCTTGATATTACCGGATCTGATGTGAGTAGTAACCTGTTTATTATATCTGTGTTGCATGCCTCTCTACTGCTTTTTCTCGAAAAGTTTAACCTATATTGTCGAAAGTGCTTGTTTCGTGGTTCTGAAGCTTCTTCTGACAGTTGCCCAATGGAAAGAAGTGCTTCTGATATAAATTTTGCTCCATGAACCAGAATTTGATGGACTGTAGGTGACATGGGATACCAGTTATATAGGTCAATGTACATATTAGCAGTGTCATCTGTATACAAAGAAAACTTGTCAGTGTCAATTCTGTGCCCACTGGATATTACTTCCAATATAATTTTAAATCTTTTTATAAGACTTATGTCAATACCAGTAATTGAAGCTGATATCTCAGGATTCGAAAAAACCTTCTTGCAGTGTTTCCATCATTGCTATTTCCGAATCCTGGCTTGGGTCTGTCAACTAGCAAACCCATTTTGATTCTAAATTCACCTTGAATTTTCTTTTTGGTTTCAATTACATTTTCCTTTTCCTCGTTTGTTCGTGCTTGCCACTTCTTGATTGGTAATTTGTAAGCTACATGCAATATATGCTCAAATAAACGTATATTAGCATGAAGGATTGAAAGTCCAAATTTTAGTGTCCCTGGCTTTATCAGCCTTTGTTTTACTTGTTCTAAATTGTTAAAGTCTTTGGAGGTTGCATCACAAATAAAACATTTCTGCGTTGACGTAGTCCCAGTAGCCGCATTACAGACTTTGGCGTCTATCATGGTGAACAAAAGCTTGTGTCGAATATTTACATTGCCGTTGGAGAGGGTCAAAGCGGTTTGGTGCAAATTTTGAAGTTGATTTTCAATATGTCGTATTTCGTTATTTGTTACATCCACAGATTCGCGAATAAAATTTATTCTTACAGGCCGACAGAACCTGGGAGATGATGGAGTGGGATTATTCCAAATAATTACCTTCCGGTTTTTGGATTTATAAATCATCTGCAAAGGGACCAGGGACGTTATAAATATATTCTCGTCACTATCAGATTCGTCTTCAAATTTTTGTTTAAACTGGCTTTGTTGTGAGCCATCACATCCCCATTTTGAAATTAAAAGAAAATCATTTTCTTCTACCTTTAGGTTTCCAAAAGCTTCTCTTAATAATGTGCACAATCGTAATGCAGTGTGGTCAAGAAGTGTTTGTAATTGGACTTCAGCTCTTGTAGACGTAACAAGAATATCGTCGCGTTTGGGATAACAGTCTTGTTTGGCTCTTTGTATAACTGAATAACATGGATATTTTTCTTTATCAACACTTCTAATCACCTCATACTGATGTCTAGTTAAATTGGCTTCTACAAAGACCGAAAGCGCTTCCTGTGGATTTAATTTTGTAACCTGCTTTGCCCAATGCAACGCTTCTTGATATCGCTGTGCACGTTTTGGGCTTGCAGTTAAATCTTTTAAAACATTAGAGGTTGTCACGTTACCTTCTGCTCTCAGTGACATTTGTGTTGCATAGGCTAGTTCCTCTGACGATCCTGATTCTCTAAGTTCTTCGGTTTTCCTGCGTTTACTTCTTTCGCTTAATTCTGCAAATGTTTTCGTAGGTCGCCCTGGAGATATGTGTGAAGATACGGGAAAATCAAAAGCTCCATTTAACCACCCCTTATTTTTCACAATAAAAATGTTTTCTTTGTTACTCGCAGCAGACCATCTTTTTTTAAACTGAGGTTTAAAATGGGAAAGCTGATGTTTGATAACAGGTTCGTTATCCTTTGGACAACTTAAAACTCTAAACACGTTTTTGTTCAAGTACTCCATTTTTGCCTCGATACTTCTTTCTGGACACTCACTAATAAACGTACAACTCTCTTCTGGTGAATGATTTGATCGGTTGACTAGGACCTTCAGAGTCTGGAAAAAAAACCCTATAATGTATATATTAACGTGTAATGCCTTAATATTTCGCGGGGGAAGGCTACCTAAGTGTTTAAAAAAATAATACGTATTTTTAAAAAGGAGACTTTTAGAAATATACACCGCATTTTATTGAAACTATCTTATTGGCAGTGTGTAAAACCCGAAACCGTGAACTTCCGGAAGTTTTTTCACTGTAGGCTAGTTAAATGGACACTTAAGTTTAGAATAAAGTCAAAGATTAGGTTTGGAAAGCTTTGGAAGTACAACAAATGCAGTTTTCAAAATACATATTATATTAGAAATCGTCGCTAAATGTAATACAATTTCTAGTTGCAAAAAACCGGTCACCTGATTACTATAATCAACTATAAAAATATATTAAGTTGGTACATACCTCTAGATGTTGACGCCATAATCCCACAATAATCAGGAAATAAACAAGCCAATAGCACAAATTAAATATTCTGCTCCACGGAAACCACTTTTTCAGAAATAAACTTACCGCTTCAAATGTTCTAGAACGACTAGTAATTTTAACCTGTCGGTACCTGTATTTAACCATTTGCGGGTGAGAATAGGTCGGGTCACTAACTGAGAATTCCCAGAAGTACTTAGGCTGGGAAATTAAGCAGTTCAAAAAATCGATTAATGACCATGTTTTGCTAATAAATACCCCACAGTGCGTCGGTGAAAAATACGAGTTCTCACTGGTGGTAGTGAAGTAATTTGTGATAACACGCAACTTTAACTGCAATCCATGACCAAGTCCGTCAGTAATACTTCTATCTGAAAAATACGTCTCAGAGTCTCTAGGCATTAAACATTCTTGTGAACACTCTTTCAAGCATATTTTTTGTTTTCTTTGTGATGGTCCATGTCTATGAACCATAAGTGACGCTGAATTAATGTTTTATAGATGTTAATTCGCGAGTTCCTTTGTATACGTTCCTTTATATAAGTTTAGATAATAGAACAGACTGCAAGGAATAATTAGTTGTATTACCTTTCATAATACACAACTTCAATGTTGCCGTTAGCGATTATCCAGTTCTGTTCTCTTCTTGGATTAATTGTCTTTTTCATCACCTTTGCTTTCTTGATACTTATTTCTAGATCGGCTCTTTTAGCTTTCTCCTTTCAGTTGCGTGCCACTGTTTCAGGCCATGAAGGTCTTCCATTCCAGTGATCTGTGCTGCGATGTTGATATTAACCACTTATCTTCAGATTGTGTACATGTATACACCTGTGTACTGTGTACGGCCTGTGTACATGTATACACATATATACACTAATACATTGTAATACTCGAGTATATCATTCATCATTATTTTAATTGTATAATTATAGAATCACTGTGCAGTACAAGAGTGAGTACTTAATATGCTAATATTTTTACGTAGAAAAGTGATTAACAAAAACAAATCATTTATTTTTGAATATTTTCAATATTGGTATTGGAATTTAATTATATAATGAAATTTTAATTATTCATACCATAATTAATTTAAAAATTCAAAAAAAAAAACACAGTTATTCCAAAGTTTCAAGTTTTCACTTCTGTCAGCAGACCCCATGACTGCCTACCTTTTTTTTAATAAACTTATGTTTAATGTAAATTGTCTTTTGTAGCTTTATGGCCTAAAAGTGAGTTGGAAGATAAGCTTTTGAAGTTAAGGATTGCGGGAACAGAAGAAACTAGTGCCCCATTTTTGTATACCGAGAGTCATACTACTTTATTGAAATTGAATAATAAAGTAAGATATCTATCTTGCATCTAGATCTATTTATCTTTCATAATGCTCCAGGGTCTTTTTAATTTTAGTACGGAGGTGTGAGCGTTGACATACAGCTAAACGAAGGTGCTGTATACATAAACATAGCACCATATAACGTGGGTTGTGCTCCAGCCTTAATAATTAACCATTGTAGTGCAGATATGAATTTCTGGGAAAAACAGTCGGTCCAGATAAGGTAAGTTGAGTTTCTAACAAGTCATAATATGTATACTGAAGACTTTTTCCAGAACCTTGAAATCTAAAACCTGTATGTTGTATACTTGGGAAAATCCTTCTGGACCTCGTACTATTGTGTGGGAAAAAGCGCATAAGATCGAAATTGAAAATGACCTAAGAAAAGATGGATGTGGCAGTTTTCAAATATCAGATCATCAGGTGTATTGGTAAGTGGTATTCAGATATTTCCTAAATGAGAATTAGCTCATGGTATGGGCACTCGCTTCATGTAGTCAAAACGATAGATTTACATATAAAAATAATATAAACTGTTAAATAAGAATACAAGTTTTGGTAAGTATATGTAATTTATTTTTTCAGGTCCTCGTTTTTAGATGGTATGCAAAGAGTATTATTATTTACTGAAAATAGTAACTTAGCTCAAAGCGCTACTAATATTCTGGAGATAATACAACAAGAAATTACTGTGACATTACATGGTGTCGGACTGTCACTAGTAAACAACCTAACAAGACAAGAAATAATGTATATTGGAATAGCCAGCAGTGGCGTAATATGGGAAACCTGCAAACCAAACAAAAAGAGATATAAGCCTTTGGGTCCAAAAGAATCGACCCACATGGAAAATGCTTACCAGCAATATGTAGTGCAACAACAATCTGTTTCTGATCCTTCTACGTCTGGTACAATAGTCATAGATAACAAGATGGAAGTAGATTTTGATCTAAATCAGATGTACAAACCTCGCAAGAGGACTATTAGGTGATTAAAGCTGAATGTTGAGCATTACTTTATTCCTTACCGTTTGACGTTTTTCTCAGGCGCACCTTCCAAACGGGCGTTTGGCTTCAGATGAAAACTAGTCCAAGTCAGACGCAGCTGCACGCCAAGATCAATAGACTACAAATTGACAATCAAACCTATGACTGCATATTCCCAGTTGTTTTAGCACCAGTTCCACCACCAAAGAGTGTTGCTGCTGACAGTGGTATGTTCAATAATGTAAAATGTATCAATTATTGTATCGGAAGCGTTAGTGTGAGTTTTAAGTGGATTAAACACCACCATACATAATAATAAACAATATAGTTCTTCATACTAAACTGTATAAATAAAACATAGTCAAAACATAACGCGTTTCGCTACACTGTAGTTCTTCGGATGATTGACAAAGAATGAAATTGTATTGTTAAAAATAATAGGTACTATAGTAATCAAGTAATTTTACGTTTTTTTCTGGGAATTCCGAGAACCCTTATTCAGGCTGTCTTTTTCGAGATATTTAATAGCGGAGAATGGTTGGAACAACAACCATGAAACCTCGACCTAAAAATCCTCAAACCCAACCAAATTGCACAAAGGATATCCCATTAGACCGGTGATGGAAGATATCAACATTTTTAATAGATATAATAAAAAAGCACTGCAACTTGAAACCTAATA
The DNA here is from genome assembly GCA_031761425.1 of Cosmopolites sordidus. NCBI lineage: Eukaryota > Metazoa > Arthropoda > Insecta > Coleoptera > Curculionidae > Cosmopolites > Cosmopolites sordidus. The sequence goes on along the minus strand of JARFXV010001087.1, from coordinate 324,901 downwards.
CAGTATTTAAAATTCTAATGATATCATTAATAATATTAGAGATAATAAATATAATAAATGTAGAGATACCAGAAAATTAAAAACTTGTATCTTTAAATGTCCAAAATGTATTTCTAAGCATCCCGCCAGAAGACATGATCATCCTAGTGGAAAATTTATTAATTAACAACAAACTGAACTCTGAACCCAGTAGTTACAGCAAATATAATGAGCTTGTTAAGAAGGTGTCTTGATCAAAATTACCTTGTTATCGAAGACAAAAGTAAAAAAATTATGGGAAGCTCACTAAGCCCTTTATGCACAATATTGATTAGACAATTTTCAAAAACAGAATTAGTAAACAATGTTTATATTGCTACTAATATGTTGATGACATTTTGACATGCTTCACTGGTACTAAAAGACAGTTGGATGCTTTGTTATTATATCTAAATTCCATCCATAAAAATATCATATTTACAGCCGAAATTGAGACCAACAGTGTATTAATAAACATTTTGGACCTAACGATTTCTAAAAATTCGAATAAACACTCGTTTTCGATTTTCCAGAAACCCTCTCACACTGATATCACTATTCACAATACATCCAACCACCCACAACAACACAAACTGGCAGCCTATAACAACATAATTCATCGTTTAATCAATGTTCCTCTAAATCCAGAATTAAATTTAAATAAGCAAATTTCGGTTAACAACGGCTATTCAGTTTCAATAGTTGATAAAATAGTATCCAAAAAACAAAAATATAAAACGCTTTAGGAAGCCTACCCTAGGATTAAAATTTAAGAATTTGGATTTAAAACTCTTTCTTATTATGGACATATATCTGAAAAACTTAAAAAACACCTCAATAGTATAAATAAAACACTAAAATAAACAAAAAACGGCGAAAGACAATAAATCAGGCGTCTACCAAATGAATTGTGGTTCCTGCGATAAATTTTATATAGGACAAACAGGTAGATCATTTAAACTCAGAATCGCAGCAATCTAAATATTAAAATGTAACAAACTTTTATTACAAAAATTTTCTCACGATACACCAAAACATTATTTTTATATTCTGGACGCACGTTTCGCTAACCATGTTAGCATCATCAGCACATGATTAAAACTAAATTCTTATTCTAATTATATTTTGTTAGCTTAGGTAGTGAGCTAGCCTTAACGGCCCTTACTCATATAATCTTAATTTAACCCTGTATGGGTACTAATGGTATTAGGGGCCTCTAGTTGATCCATGAAATTACTGACATATTGCCAGTAGATTCTGTAGGTGGTTTTAATGAAAGAAAGTCTTGGTCGACTATTGAAGGTTAACAAGATGATGGGGGCGGGCCTTGGTTGGCCGGTAAGCGTGTGCGCTGTATTACCAGCGCGAAGAAGGGGCTTGACAGTCGAGACCTGAGCCTAGCTGGCGGAGGTCGCGTCGTCTTGGCTGCTTTGCGTTTGTAATCCAGAAGGTTTTGGCTGTAGTTTGAATAGTGTGTTGATTTGTGCCTGGAGCAGACACATCACTTGCTGCACTTGGGCTGTGAATCCGGCCATCATGGAGGTCGGATCTGCAGGTGCTGATGGAAACTGCTTTGGAGACGACGTCTTCGAGGCTGGTTTCCTGTTGGGGTTTTCGCTGCATCTGGAGTAGTTCGCTGTGTGTGAACCCCCGCAGTTGCAGCATTTCGGTTGTTGACTGGGGTCCAGTTTGCACTCACTGCTGCGGTGAAGACCCGCGTACTTTACGCAAACTGAGACTGCTTCACATTGGGATGAAATATGTCCGTATTTGTGGCAATTAAAACACTGACGTGTTTTGGGTTTTCTTATTTGTACCACTACTTGGATGGATTGGTGCTGGAAACGGGTTATTTCCAAGATGTTGGATTCGTCTGACGGGACCGTGATTTGAACGATCGCGATCGGTGTCTTCTGGCTGGTTTGCCATCGTATGATGTTGGTCGGATGGAAACCCATGTTTGTCAGCTCTAGTCTGATGTCTTCGGTCGGGATGGATTCCGTTATTCCTCGCAGGAGGACGTGGAGAAACTTGGGTTTATTTTAAAGGGCGTGGAAGCGGTAGCCTTTTTCTATGAAATGCCAAAGGATTGCATGTCTGTCTTCGTCCGAACGGGGGGTTAGCAGCACCCCGTCCGAAATGGTTTTGGCTGGCCCTATGGCCACGTTGCTTTTTTCGAGGTGGCGGGTTTTCTGGTTTTCTTCATTTGGGGTGAGGCCTGTGTCGTTGGCTTCGTTTTCGTTGTCGGAGACCGAGACTGGGTCGTCTACGGTCAATTTAATATATATATTTTTTTAACTTAAACCTCAATCAGTATAGAAAAAGACTATATCTATAGAATGTTCCAAAAAATAATACTATTCCTAATACCATCAACAAAATCATATACTTTTAGATACTTATTACATAATTTAGCTTTATTTTAAAAAATAAATTTATTTAGTTAGGTAATGTTCACTGGTATGGATGGTCTTCAAAAAGCGATTCAGTCTCGCATTCACTCTCTTTGTCGTCGAAAATATCAGCAGTCTTATATAACGCTTCTACTTCAGACGTACAGCTAGTACGAGAACACGTGTTCATTGTGAGCTAAATAGAAAATGAAATAAACCAATAAATAAATGTTAAAAAAATTAAAAATCATAATTTTCAATAAAAATACTATAGAAAATATAATATTTATGATTTACTTAACGGTTTTTATTTATTGACCAAACACTGACAGAACAACGTATGGCGTATACCCATAGACTGACTACAGTCGCTTATATTTTTATTCTCAAAGTCATCCCCTCAATGTGACCATTTATAAAGGAAAAACAATTTTAGTTCACCCCTGGGTATCCCTTATCCAGTGCTTCTGTTGTTAATGATTTTAAAATCTTACCCATAGAAAATAAGGGTTACAAGCTGAATTTACTAGAATATTTGGAAATAAATCGTCAAAATACACAGATGTCCTTTTTAACGACCAAATACACTTCAACCATTCTCCGCTAATAAATATGTCGAAAATACAGTCTGAATAAGGGTTCTGGGAATTCCCAGAAAAAAAACATGTAAAATTACCAGATTACTATAGTAGCTACTATTTGTCACAATACAATTTAACTTTTTATCAACCATCCGAAGAAGCTATAGTTTAGTAGCGAAATGCATTATGTTTAGAGAAAAATATAAGTGGAAATTAGACAAGTTTGTTTTATTTATACAATAGATAAATTGTTGAGCGTCATCTTCTAAACCCTATTTGATATTTCCCCATTCCTACTACAATATATGGTACTCTTTTCTACCTTGTTATGTTTGTTAGAACTTTATAAGTTGTGCGAAACAATAATATGCTACGTGAGTTTTCACAGTTCAGTTTATCTCCTTAAACCAAACTAATATGCATGAATTTATTTTCAAAACAATACTTTGTTTAAGGTATCAAACCATTTGTTGAGTTAAGTATAGTCCAGATGTTGTTAAAAAACAGCCAAATCAAACAGTACAAGTATTTCAAAGTATTAGTTCAAGAATTCCATGTTAAGGTCGATTTAGGTTTTGTGAATGCAATAGTTGGCATGTTGGAACAAAGCGAAAATTCGGATGAAGAGGATGTAAGTGTTTTTAGCAAAAAATTTTGTATAGAAATGTACAGAAATGCTTGGTCAGTACTTGGCAGCATTAATGTACAAGGTAGACACAAATACGATCATTAGATTAACTTGTATACTATTTTTAGAAACAATTGTTTGAGACGGATATGAAACTGGTAGACGAAGCGTTATATTCACACGCAACAAGTCAAGCTTTACAAGAACAGAAAAGTTTCTATGACCTTCTTCACTTTTCTCCATTAAAGATTCATATTTCTTTCTCGCTAGCTGACAGTAGTTCAAGTGGCCAAAATGTCTCGGCGCCAAATTTCCTCAACGTTTTACTTCAGGGTGTCGGTGTCACTCTCACAGACCTACAGGATGTTATATTCAAGTATGTTTTGTTTCGTAATTTGAGTTTATTTTTAAATTACTTTCTTTGTTTAGGTTGTCTTTCTTTGAACGCGACTATATATTTTTAACACAAAAACAATTAGTGGGTGAAGCTACAAGTCATTATGTAGGGCAACTTATCAAACAGCTGTATGTTCTGGTATTGGGTCTAGATGTTATCGGAAATCCATATGGTTTAGTGGTGGGTATTAGTAAAGGTGTTGAAGACTTATTTTACGAGCCCTTCCAAGGAGCTATACAGGGACCTAGTGAATTTGCCGAGGGTCTTGCTTTAGGTAAGAATAATCCAGAATAATAAAAGATTATTCTCTACACTGGTAATACTCGCAGGTGTTAGAAGTTTGGTGGGACATACAGTGGGTGGCGTCATGGGTGCAGCTACAAGAATAACTGGCGCTATGGGTAAAGGAATAGCCGCTCTGACTTTCGACGAAGATTTTCAGAGGAAACGTAGAGATCAAATAAACAAAAAACCAGCAACGGTACAGGAAGGTATTGCAAGGAGCGGTAAAGGTTTAGTGATGGTAAATACCTCAACATTTTACTGTTATCTGTTACTGTATGATATATGCATAGGGTGTATTTGATGGTGTTACCGGAGTGTTTACTAAACCAGTTAGTGGCGCCAAAGAGCAAGGCGTTGAAGGCTTCTTCAAAGGATTAGGAAAGGGTGCTGTAGGACTTGTTACGCGTCCAGCCGCGGGATTGGTCGACTTTGCCAGTGGTTCTTTGGATGCAGTAAAAAGGTATACAATAATTTGGTGCATTGTGAGGTTCATCTGCTTCATATATCTGTATTGAGAACTTAGTGGTATGACATAAAACAGAGTTATAAAGTATGAATTATTATATAAATTAATGTGTACAATTAATATACATCCGAATGCTGACTATCTAAATTTTAGATGTGCTGAAGTGAGCGAAGATACTTTGCGGCTGAGACCACCGCGGTTCATACCTGCAGACGGTTTGGTGCGGTCGTATAACACTAGCGAGGCCGAAGGTCACAAACTATTAATGGAACTGAACAAAGGAAAATATGCCAAGACGGACATCTACGTTTATCACAGGGTGATTATCGAGAAGAAGGAGATATTATTGCTGACTGATAAAAGATTGGCCTATATTGAACATAATGATTTATTTGGAGGCTGGCAGGTATGTAAACAACTACATTTTTTAGTTCTTTTCATCTTCCTCCCACCTCGTTTTACTTTTCCTTCATTTGTTAGGTTTTATTTAGAAGTTGATTAGTGATATTAAAAATTTGAGCTTTTGTTCTGAATAATGAATCATTTAGATGGAAGCACAAATGTGTGATTCAGCTTGAAGAACCAAAAAATAGTACCATACATTTGTACGTCGGCTCGAATGGACCAAAAATGTGCCACAAAATTACTGAATGCTATTTTGTGTCACATTGCGCACAATAAAATACTTTTTTTACAGATTAGTTGGTCTTATACTTGGCAAGAATTACCCCATCCAGCTAAAGTCGTTCCCAAAGGAGTGTGCATCACTATATCAGATACAAAGAAAAAGAAATTGTTTGGTTCCAGTGATTCCAACAAAGTCATTTTAATTGGAGATCCTCATGTGAAAGAGGAGCTCTGTTTAAAAATTGAAGGCTTACGTAGTGCCTAGCATAATAAAAGTTATACTTTATTTGACATCTCTCGCTGCATTTGCTTTCCAGTGCCTAAAAACTTTAATATGGTACCTTCCTAAACTTAAAAAAAAGTTTGTTTAGTTACATAAAATGATATAGATTGTTGGTGAAAAAATATATAACACAGTTAGGATTTTAACGCACTATAGAATTTTTTTTTGGGTGATTTAGGATATTTGTTTTTTAAAAAGCTTTCATTTTAATCTAATCTAATCTAATCTTTATGTGTTCCATTATTCAAAGTATCATATCACATATTTTTATATGAATCTTTCATTATTTTATAGTAATTCTATATTTGGACTGCTTTAAAGGGTGATGGTCACAATACTTGATTTACTAGTCATTCTATCCATATACAAAAAGGTTTTATATATTCTGCTATTTTTTCTACAAGTTATTTTTTCGAATGTGTAACGTTTGGTACTTATTTATAATAAACATGTAGCTTACATATATGTGTTTTCTTTAGATCTATTAACTACTTTAAACATTTTGCAATCCTATAAAAAAATTGGTGGCTGATTTGAAATTGTATCAGAAAAAATTAGATGTTACTTTAAATATGTGTATTTTTAGTTATCTATATATTAATATCCATTTTAATAGGCGGCGATGTTTAGCACCATCTATTAATAAAGAGCTAAATTATAAATGAGTTAATATATGGTGCCATCTATTAGTGGAAAACCCAATAAACTCGTTTAATGATGTTCGGCTTCATCTGTCAATGAGTGGAGTAATTGCTTTGTAGTCAATGGTAACATCTATGCGTATAAAGCATAACTAGTGTATTTTGTTTGTTGCGCCATCGATTAGTGAAAGGCCAAGATCAATCCGTTTTTGGTTGGTAGTGTCATCTATCCCCAATTATATAAACATTGCTAGCAATTAATGAAGTCTACAGTCCTAATTGCTAGTTCTACCACCTATATGTCAGTTACTCAACTGCCTAATTTATAATTTAAGATCTCTATATAATTTGGATTGTTGTTTCTATTAACTATGGAAAGGTACATTTAGTATCTTTATAAAGTACAGATTATTTATTCGATATGTTGTGCTCAAATCAATGGAATGGCAGCACCATCACACGATATATATGTTGCCGCAGAGTTTATATATTTCAAACAGATGCTTTCAAAACTTAGCTCTAATATACTAAAATTTTAATGTGCAGACAAAAGCACTATGTTCCTTTATAGACCGCCAAATTCTCCTTATGACAGTGGTAAAAATTAAATGCCTCAAATATTCATTAGTGAGAACAAGAAGAAACTGAGGTAGTCTGTCCATCAGCTACACATAATAACTAGCTCCAAAATAAGGTATGTAATTAAAATCTTTTTTATGCAGAGTAAATATATCTTTATTTTCAAAGTCTGGTTTGATGTCTCATTGCTAAGAGAGGAAAATAAAGAGGAACTTCTTAATTTAACACTATATCACTTAACCATGGTCTTAATGTAACAGTAATATTTTACATCATGCCACTATGTAAGGAGAACTTGGTGATGTTGGAACTGGAATGAACTTGGTGGAGTTATAGCCGGTAAAAATATGGCACTGGCTAAATAGCATGTATTGCCAATCTTTGGGGATGTTTCTTGAAAATAAAAAAAAAGCTTTGTGATTAGAAACCGATTGTTTATTGGTCAAAAACCAAAAGAACCTGGTGGGCATTTAGTCGGTAAAAATCTGGTATTGCCTAAAGAGCACGCGTTGCCACACTGTAAAGGTGTTTCTCGAAAATGTCCCCATTATAACAAAAAAATCATGATTGTTAAATCAAGATTATTAAAAATACTTCCTATTGTTTTCCAACCGTCTCTTCAATTTCACTTCAATGACGTACAATAGCTTAAAAATGTTATACTTTTTAGCATGAGTTTTAATTAAAGTTTATTGTATTGAACTTCAACTGCTGTATTTTTTAGTTACCTGTTTGGAGTATTTTAATACATTCTTGTATAAGCAATGATTATTCAATATTTAGTTTCCTTAATTAAAAAAATAATTACGCTTATTTAAAAAAAAGGTAAACAGAGTCATTTTTAGTTGCCTATCTAGCTATAATATATTCTTAAATAATTATTGTATTTGAAACATAGTGAGGTTTAGTTATATATTTTCAAATAATTCTGTTTTTATTATTAATAAATATTGGAAAATGCTTTCAATACTATTAGTGTTATATCCCATTGATTATACGCATTCCACTATTTCTCTGTGTGCATCCTACTTTCAAAACAGCTGATAAGGCGCTTGCGCGACTCGAATCACTTTCTCCGGTAAAGTCACTAACAAAACGTCAATAAAACATTTATTTTCCTTCGATGTTACTGCAGAATTTGAGGAAAAATTCAAATAGTGTCCCAAGAATCTTTCCAGTGACGTGTCCGGCCTCTTGTTGACCAGATATGTAAAATATTCGTCGGAGAATTTCTCTGGCAAGTATCAGTTTATTTTTATGGCCAGCTTAGTTGTTTTTTTGTAATTATCGCCTGAACGGACCTCTTCTGTATTTTAAATAAACCTAGACAAAGGGGGAATTCGTAGGTTTTTGTTTATTTATTTTATCTCGAGTGTTTTATCAGTCGTAAAACTAAGTTAGAGCTTTTTATACTCTACATGTGATAGTAACAAAAAGTAAACTGCATCATTTGTGCATTGATTATGATGTTAGAAGTATAAATAGGATAATTTTTCAGTTTAAAATTGGATGAATATTTCTTTAATTATTTTTATTGTAGTTTTTATTTTAGAATTTTTGGCAGTATCATCATGGCAGATTTAAGGCAAAAAGAAAAACAACTTGGGTCACCTAGTACAGGAAGTGATGATGGAAATGAACCAAATGAGCCAGTTGGTGCTCAAGCAAAGGAAACAGAAGATCTAGACCTGGGGGACTCGGCACATTATGCTCCTCCAGAAACGCTTTGGTATCATGGGAGACTTGACAGGTAGAATAGTAAGTATTTTTCCATAATAAAATTACATAAATTATCTTCCAGATTTCAAGCGGAAGAAAGATTGTGGAATTGTAACAAATTGGGATCATATTTGGTAAGGGAAAGTGATAGAAAACCAGGCTCATATGTCTTATCATATTTAGGAAGAACAGGAATGAATCACTTTAGGTAATGTATTCTTATTTAATTTATTATCACCCAAAAAGTGAATGACTAATAACAATAAAATTATATTATTAATCAATTACTGTAATATTGCTTGGAATTTAATAAATTGTTTTTTCAAAGAAATAGTTTCGGAGATAAAAAGTTTTCATTTTACAGGATCACAGCTGTATGTGGTGATTTTTATATTGGTGGTAGACAGTTTGTTTCATTGAATGATTTAGTGGGATATTACACAGAATGTAGTGACCTTCTGAAAAGAGAGAGACTGGTAATTCCTGTAGCTCCTCCAGAGCCTGTTAATGACAAGAAGAGGGTAGTTGCAATATTACCTTACACCAAAATGCCAGATACAGATGAATTGACATTTAAAAAGGGTGATATTTTCTTTGTACATAATGACATGGATAATGGTTGGCTCTGGGTAACTGCACATCGCACAGGAGAACAAGGTATCTGTGCCAAGAATATTGAGTATCTAGAATTAATATTGTGCTTCTTTAGGGATGATTTTTAGAGAACTGGTGGAAGATCTGGATGACAGCATTGATCCGAACACTGTTTTTCCTTGGTTCCATCCAAATTGTACCAAAAATGAAGCAGTGGATCTCTTGGTTAAAGGTAGCCAATTTCTGTTATATTATTTATGATTTTTATTACTTTTTCAATTCTAGCTGGTCCAGGGAGCTTTCTGGTTAGACCCAGTGATAATTCTCCTGGAGATTATTCCTTATTCTTCCACATAAACAATCAAATTCAAAGATTTAGGATTGAGAAAAAGGGGGTTAGGTACCTTATGGGGGGTAGAATATTTGAGTGTTTGGATGCTGTAATAAATAGGTATAGGAAGGAGCAAATTGTTGAAGGTTACACTTTACAACATCCTGTAAGTATTTTATTAATGTACATCATGGTGCTGAATAAATGTTACAGAAAATTTGCTATTAACATAGAAGAAAAATGTCTTAGCTTGTCTAAAATCTGCTAAATTGTTTTTAATCTGTAGTTAATGCTTTATAATTTTTAATTACCCTTCTGTAATTCTTTTTATGCAGCTATTCCAACTTTTTCTTTTGTGTTTTAGGGTTCTTACTGTCACCATTTTAAATATGTATCCCTCGGAACTCAGTCAACTTCTCATCCTCAGTACACCTTATTCCCTTTATTATTCTTGTTCTTCCTATGGTACTAATAGCCTGTTAGTGAGCCTTGGTCTCCTTTAATCTTAGCCTCCAACTGGATTAATCTCCAGCAGCTGCTTGCCAGTTTTTGATGTGCAGTAGTTTCTTAATCCCACCATGTTTTACTTTATCCATCTTTCTATTACGTCTTATTTTTCCCTTCATGATTTTAATTAGTATTTGGCATTCTGGCTACGGTGCTCACTTATTTGAGTCACTGAACCATTACATAGTTCAGAATATACAAAAAAAAATATCTGTAGGATACAGCTTCTCTTGATATACAGATAATATATAATTATTTGAGTTTGAAGTCATACCTGATTCTCCAAATACTGTTATCATTCACAGTATCAACAATTCTTCCGAATACTCTTATTTCAAAATATTGCAAGCATTTCCTCTGTTTCCTTTGAGGGTACACATCTTGCAGCCATATTTTCCAATATTGCAGTATTTTCCCTTCAAATCTATATATTTTGTAAACAATTTTGTTTCTTGTTCATCCACATAGTAAAAATTATGAATTTCACAGTATATATGCATCTACTTATTATATTCTTATTATGCTTTCATTTTTTTAATTATAGTTATTTATAGGCTTATAAATCGTAATTGTATCTAGTAGTTTTCCCTTTTATTTGATCATAATCGAATATCAGATATTTAGCATCCCAGCACAGGACAGCTTCATAATATGAATAATTATATAATGCTTGTTTCCTTTAGTTGGTGGTTGACGGTAGCAAACAGTTGGATTGGGTCCCAGAAAATCAAAAAGCCAAATCTGAAGCTGAGAAAATTTACGCCACTTTGAGAGAATGCAGAGATCAGGCTGGTTTGAAAAAAATGCGAGGCATAAAGGTATATTTCTTCTTTATATTTGTATTTGTTTGATATAATTAATTCATCTTTTATCAGCATCAAGGATATTTACATAGAAAATCAGATAAAGGTGCCAAAAAATGGAAACTACTCTATTTTGTGTTGTTAGTTGATGGAACAGATACACATTTATGCTTCTATGAAAATCCAAAGAGAACCAAACCCAAAGGTTTAATTGATTTGTCATGTGCATATTTATATCAAGTAAAATCATCAGGATTCTTGTAAAAACAACTGTAAAAGTTTGATTTTTTAAGGTTCATGACAGTCTTTGGGAAAGATCTAATTGTCTTCAAATTGTAGAACGCGCTCTGCCTTGTTTGGCCACTGCTACTCACTTGGCAGCCCGATCTCCGGAGGAATGTCAAGAGTGGGCCAATGCCTTGAAACCCTTGTGTGTACCACAGCTAAGTAGAGCCACTGCCAAGGTTAGGTCCATTTCATTCAATTTATTCAGATTTTCCATGGTGAAATATTCATTCCAGGTTCCAAGGTTAAGGGAACTAAGATGCCTCACTCTTCATATCTTGGATGCACACAGGCTGCCCTATAAATTGGTACCCTTACCATATGTTACCATACAGTTTAACGGTCAAGTGCGTATTGCAAGAACAAGGGCGAAAAGTACGCCTGACCCTGTTTGGGATGAGGAATTTGTTTTTGAGTAGGATATGTTTAAAATTTTGTGTATCTTCTAAATATATTGTTCTTTTAGCGATGTGCCATGTGATGTAGTCTCATTCTCTCTCACAGTTTACAACAAAGGAAAGAGAGGTAAAGATACAGAAGTTGCAGAATTACAGGTAGAATTGTCTGCCCTGGGTAATGGAGAAGAAAGAGAAGAGTGGTATTCTCTTTCAGGTCTCACTCCAATGGGAGAATGGGGTTCATTAAGACTGAGGACACGGTAAATATTCTAAACAATAATTAGTTTACAATTTGAGTGGTTTCTTTACAGTTATCTGCATGATTTGGTGATGCCAGCTGAGGAGTACAGTCCATTACAACAACTTCTTCTAGAATCTGCCTTGGCATCAGTCAAAACACTTGCAGAATTGTGCCATGCTGACAGAGCGCCTTTGGCAACAGCTCTTTTGAGAGTTTTCAGGTAATTAAAGTCCTTGTTAAAATATTTCTTGTAGAAAGAACTCATTTTTGTAGAGCGGAAGGTCGTGAAACTGAGCTCTTAAGAGAACTAAATTCAGCAGAAATAGCGAGGGAAACTGAGACAAGTACTTTATTCAGAGCAGCTTCTCTCGCTACAACGCTTATGGACTTATACATGAGGGCAGAATGCGGTGGATTTTTGCAAGTAAGTGCCGGGCAATTCCACAGTTTAGAGTCATTAAAGATGGTTTTTCTTATCTTTATAGGCTGCTGTATTAGAGACTGTATTAAGACTTTTGGAAAGCAAACAATCAGCTGAGTTAAATCCTGCCAAAATGGATTCATTAGATGACGCATGCAACAATGCAGAATTTTTACTACAAGTATGATTTAAAAATGTTTAAATTTGTTCGGTTTATTTTAATTAGCTATTAATATTTTCTACAGATTCTCGATCAGGTAGCACTCAGTATATTTACTTCCCCAGACGCATGCCCACGTCCTGTACGGTACATCTGTGGCTACCTCCAGAAAGCAGCTGTTTCCAAATGGCCAGAAGAACGCCACGTCCGCACCAGGGTTGTATCTGGTTTTGTCTTTTTGAGGTAGTTAAATTAACCATTAGCTATTTTGATTTAAAAAATAGACACGTTTTTTCCAGGTTATTATGTCCAGCTTTGTTAAATCCCAGACAGTTCGGGTTGGTCAGTGAACAACCCAGCCCATCAGCTACGAGAAGTTTGGTAATGGTAGCAAAATGTTTGCAAAATTTGGCAAACCTGGTGGAGTTTGGTGGCAAGGTTTGTATCGGCGTCGTTTTTAGACATTTCAAAAATAATATAATTATTTTGGTTAGGAACCTTATATGGAGGTTGTTAATCCATTCATTTTAAAGAATAAAGAGAGAATGGTGGTATTTTTGGATCAGTTGTCGGCTGTTGGAGATCCAGGCGAACCGAGAATAGTCTCCAAGCCGGACACCGCCAAAGAACTGGCAACTTTGCACCATATTTGCGTTGCTCATTTGACAGAACTTCAAGCAGTCGCCAAAGTAAGTATTAAACCATCATAAATAATCATTCCTTTGTATAAGTTTAGGTCTTAGCACATATCTCACGGAATTATTAGCCTTAGCACATATCTCAGGGAATTATTAGTTTTATTATCCTTCATAATATGATTTCTCATATCTCCTGTAACATTATTTTCATCTAGTTGGCTTCCCAAATATGTAAATCTCATTGACAAGTTCTATATTGTCATAGAACAGAACAGAAGTGGATACTCGCTTGGATATATACTCACTTAGTTGGATACCCACTTCTGTTATATTCTTAAATTGGTACTCTATTTCTTTTTTTCTGCTCTTCGTTTTACCTTTTAGGTTGTCGGATTTGACTTAATTTCCTAATTCTTCATTCACCCATTTATTTCGTTCTTATTTATTATCATCTATTTCTTTATCTCTGCAATTCCTTTTACCTTTTAGGTTGTCGGATTTGACTTAATTTCCTAATTCTTCATTCACCCATTTATTTCGTTCTTATTTAATATCATTGCCCTCATCTCCAAACCTCTCTTTTTCTCGCGCTTTAGACCCTTTTTGTCCTTTTTCCTTTCTATTTTGCTCATAATTGGTTCTTGTCTGACTAACTTGCCATAACAGTGACAGTTTTATTAGTAATTCTGTACCGTTTTGTCTTTCCAATTATTCTTCTTAAGCTGGGTTCACACCAATAAAATTTTGTGTGCGTCAAATTTACCGGAATTTGATTATCTGGTGGACAACAGATGGTTCGAGTGCATGCTGTGTGTAGGCACACCATATACAACACATACAGCTCTCAACGCAAATTTGTATAGATGTAGACCCAGCTTTAAGTGTCTCATATGCATCTATTTTTCCCATGTGCTTCTTCTGTATTATCCAGTTTTTGCTTGCATATACTTGCGAAGATGATCATTACATTATATGATATTAATGTTTGCTAATTCCAAATCCATGTTCCCATCCTTCATTATGATACTTCTTAAGAATTCATAAGTTGTTACTAGTTTTAGATTTGTATCCTAACATTTTATTTGTGCTGTGTTGCTCCTGATTCTTCATCATTATTTTACTTTTCTGTATCTTTATTTTCATTTTCATCAGTTTAGTTTCTTTCGTCCATATGTCCATTATTCTGTCCATGTTTGTTCTTGAATCAGCTATTAGAACAATATATAACTTTTCAGTTCTAATCTTTTATTATAACTCAGTATATTGTTGTTGAGTTGTTTCGTTCCTTTCCTGCTATTTTTAATCAGTTAATTTATGACTAGTATGAGCAACAAACCACTGAGGCTTTTCCGTTTTGTTTCTTTCATCCGGGTAAATTCTTCTGATCTTTCACCTGTTTTATGAACTCCTTTTACTCTATTCTAGGTAAGCAACTCCACACAATCTCCTCTATCTATATAAATAAAAATGAAATGCTGTTTGTTGGTAAACGCATCACAAGTTGCCCGGAAAATTGGAAAGTTCTGGAAAAACTGCAAGTGCTTTTTTTCTGTGGGATTTTTGTATGAACTCCAGACCATAACTCATGATACGAACGATGGATATGCGTAATTCTTTCTTTGTTTTTTTCGTTATGGTCTTGGAAATGTTTTCAAGAGAAAAAAATCGAGTCAATTACAAAGGGAAGTTGGAAAATTCCGAGAAACTGCAAAAATCATAATTTTTGTATGCACTCTCGATCTAACTGACGCTAGGAACGACATATTTGGTTGATTCTTTTTTTGTTTTGTTCGTTATTCTCCCGGGATGGAAATAACTCAATTAAATATTTTCAATTAAAAAATAAATCTGGAAGATCTGGAGAAAATTTTGGAAAAAGGCATTTCAGCCTAAATTAAAATAAAATTACATTTGTTTTTACTTTTGTGTTATTTCGCGATCTGTTCAACAAACGTAGTTATTTTATTTCTATTCTAATTTATTTGGAGAGTGTGCGCAAATGTTGTTTGACAGTTGATTGTCAAATTGTGAATCGAGCCAATCAGTTACATAGTGAGGAAAAATTGATTCAGTTATTTATTTTCATTAAACTTGACTACTAAACACCAAATAACTTTTTTGAACTTATCGACGCACGTTTCGCTAACCATGTTAGCATCAGGAGATGAAGATAATTATAACAAAGAATTAACATTAATTAGGGAGGTATCTGAAGTGCATGGTTATAATAAGAACATTGTAGATAAATTAATTAGAAAACATAATTTCAGAAAATTATTGAAAGAGTTTTCGACTTTTCAAAAGGATCAGAACACAAATAAATTCATGGTAATACCATTTGATACCCAATTAACTAGAGGGTTAGACAAAATTTTAAAAAAAGTGGACATTAAGGTTGTGTATAAACCATATAAAAAATTAAGACAAGTTCTGGGTAATCCAAAGGATAAAGTAGATCAACATGAAAAGTTGGGGATTTACGAAATTACTTGTCAGGACTGTGATCGAAGGTATATTGGGCAAACAAAAAGATCCATATTGACTAGATATAAAGAACATATTGCCCACATTAGATATGGGAGAAGTAAAAATCTTGTGTTGCCCAACATGCAATCGAACATGACCACAGTATAGATATTAGTGATTTAAGACTAATTAAATGTGTTAATAATAATAGGGCTTTGGATGCATATGAAAGCATTCAAATAGAAAAATGTAAGAAAATCACAAACCGAGATAAAGGACCTATTCCGTTCAGTCAACTTTTTCAATTATTAATGTAAGGCTTAGTAAACTTCACGGTTCATGATTTTTACACGCTTCATTAGGTAGGGTTTTCATATAAATAGAACATAGTTTAGTTTTAGAATTAGATTAAATCATCTCCTGATGATAACATGGTTAGCGAAACGTGCGTCGAAAAGTTCAAAAAAAGTGATTTGGTGTTTAGTGGTAAATCTCTTCAAGTTTAGTGTTTCACACCAAAGGTTTCAATAGAAGAATTCAGTTGAATTGTGATTCTGTTGTAAGTTCATCGCAATAGTTTCGTCGTTTTATCTCAAACAAATTTACAGATTTACCTACTAGATATGGTGAGATTTGAAGTGACAAAATGAATTGTGATTCTTCGCATCGCACATTGTACCGCAATCGACCCAATTGAATTGAATTGACACAATTTAATCGCAGTGCAATGCTGCCAATAAGACAGAGTAATTTAGGTTGCAGAACTTGCAATGCTACTTACCAAACGAATTTTCGGTCTAATCGAACTGCAGAGCAACCCGAAGAGCGAAATGGAATTGAACGGAATCGATTATCACAAACATATTAAGCACGTACATAAGAAGAAAGAGAAAATACAAACGAAGATGATGTGCATTGAATAAGACATCATCAGTCGGTAGAAACTGATCGCGCGACAATGAATTTGAATAATCGTGCAAGAAGACAAACAAAACAGAGAAAACAAACCATTTTGTTGAAATTTGGACAGGACAACGTCTGTCGGGTCAGCTCGTTATGAATATATTATTGTTGTATATGTATATACGCTGCTTGCTCTTCTTCAATTACATCATCTACAAATTGTCTTACTTCCTTTTCTATAATTTTTGAATAAATCTTGAGGCTAGTTGTTGATAGACAGATTGCTCTGCATTTCTGGCATTTTACAAGTTCTCCTTTGTTGTACATAAGAAATATTACATTGTATTCCCAATACGTTGGTTTTTTTTGCACTGCCAAAACCGACTTTTTACTTAGTATTTAACAAAAGGACGGAGTTTGGCATATAACGATTATAATGGTATGTTTCAGGTGAACCAGTCGATTAAAACCTTGGTGACTGTTACGGAAATGTTGGCAAAACACAAACAAAAATACCTGGAAATGATCAGGTAGTTAATAATGGGTCAAAAAAAATTGGAAGTCGCCATGCGGCAATTCGAGGCCGATGCCTAAATCAAGTGCTTCATCTAGACATACTTTGCTCTGTTAAAAAAACTCAGGTAGTAGCATAAGTGGATTAGGCATAAGACATTTCCAAAATTACTGTTTGAGAGAAATTATTCCTTTTCATAAAACTTATACTAGTTCAAAAACAAAAGAAAATGCAATAAAGTTAGGGTAATATTTAAGCTACTCTTCCCGTTTTGTACTTTGGAATCATTTTGAGTAAACATTGTCTAGATGAAAAACTACACTAAAGCCAATAATAATAAAGGAATAACTCGCATTTCCGAAAGCAACAAAAAAAAACATTTCATTAAAGTCAAATGATAATGTTTTCAACCATTGGAAGAAAAAGACTGTATACTCCCATTCTAAGTCAGTTATAATTAATAGTTAACATTTTTTGCTAAGAAAACTCTGTTTAGTTTGGTTCCTATCCTGTCTTTGGGATAAATCAAACAAAACTTATTTATATTCTCCCAAAATACCTCTCCTTGGCATGAACAAAGTTGGATATATTTTATGATATAAATATTACATTAGTATGCGATTTCTTTTTTGGAAAGCTGTACAGGGTGTCTAGAAAATATAATACGCTAAGAAAAAATTACAGATGTTTAAATATTTTATTGACATCCTGGATATTGTCGATATAGCTTTAACTGTAGATTTGTTTATCCAGGGATGGTATTTATAGTGATCTGGTAAAGAAAAAAAATAGTGCTGGACTTCACCAGCTCAATCTAAATCAACAAACAGGTCATCCATAGTCTTGAACGAAATTTTAGTCTTCTTTGACTGAAATCTATATTTGTTCTGTGGGCTTGTAGACATTTTTTTTAAATCTCAACTAATATTCCCTACTATATTGAAACCTATTTATTTGTTATAGCGTGTCATATTATTATTAGGAAGTGGAAAGAAAGTATTTGTACTCTGCATTTAAAGAAAAATATATTATTTCATTACCTTTTCTACTGCTATTATGTTTATTATGATAAAAATGTTCATTTTATACACTTAGATCTTATTAGGATGAAAATAAAAGTGTTACGTACATTTGAAGTTGTTTTTATTTGCTTATATTCGAAAAGAAAGATCACAAAACGTGACGAATTTACTCTAATAATCACAGAACATTTCTAAAGCATCTCCGTCTAAAACTGACTACAAAAAATCGATTGCGTGTGTCGGGAAACCTTTCAATTCCCATACAGTGCCGGCTAATCTTCTGGCTTGTTCTAACATACCAGCAGCAGTAGTAAGTCCTAAATGCACGCAAAATAATTCGTAACACTTGATTTTTGCCGGTGATAACTTTGGAAAATATGTTTTCTTCAATTTTCTAAAAAGGAAACCGTTATTGATTCTCAATTTCCAACGAAACTTAACACTTACAAGAAATAATCATCATCGAGTATTCCAGGAGTGCGATGAATAGTTGTTACGTTAGGAGGGGTTTTCATTGGACCACCGCTTTGATTCTCAAACCAGAGAAAATATCCATAGGTGAATGTCATATCTTTCCAGATGATACTGGTGTAACCTTGACGTAAGTGAGCGTGAGCAAACGATATCATGAACCAAACCTGCAATTAGAATTTTTTGTTAATGAATGTAGGTAAATCAGTTCTATTGGAACCTTAGGTGTGAAACACTAGACTGGAAGAGATTTACCACTAAACTCCAAATTCATCAAATATATTTTTGTGTTCTTGTGTTTATGTTTCAATGTAAAGAGAATCAATCATCAACACACAGAAACGAGCTTCGAGAAGTTTTAAAAAATGTGTTAATGTAGGTGAAATTTCTAAGATACAAATGTTTCATAAATTAGTTCAGCTGAATGTAAGAGGAAGATATTCTGAAGAACAATAAAGCCGTTTGTACCCATTCATATTACTATGATTAAAAATATGGGTATATTTGAAATAAAACAAAATATTTAATTATTCATCCTAATCTGTTTTGTCTCCTTCAAAGTAACATTATTTCAACATCTTTGAGACTAGACTTTGTCACTGTTCTCTTCTTTGGTTAACGTGGAAGCTCTTCCGGAACGAAGTCTATCTTCAACTGCTTCTCTACTATTACTAAAATCACTTGCGAACATTTTTTTACAGAATTGTATGCATATAATTGTCAACCTAATACTAGAAAAGTTACAACTCCGTAGTTATTCTGGAAAATTAACTGTGGAAAAGCCAATCAATGAAAAATCCTTCAAACGACACGAAAAGCAACTATAAACAAAAATTAAGAATGTGGAATAATGAGGGACAACGAAAGAAATTATAAAAAATACTGCAAAAAATCCACGTTAGCCGCGATGTCTAAGTGGTGGACTTTTTCTAGATGTTTGTGAATGTTTCTAGGCAAAAGTGTAAAATCTAACAAGGAATCATCCCTGAGTAACGCCAGTTCGTAGCTGTGTAAGGCCGGATGCCTTTCAGAGACGTTTTCGACGTTGGTCTCTTGCCAGTCGGCAGGTTTTTCGAAAAAGACTTATGGTTAAGCACAACCAATTGATAGCCCAAAGGCGGTGCTGACCAAGGTTTTCGATAGCCGATGACCGTGGTTCGGAACCCACGATAAGCTCTAGGTCCAGTCGCTAAATTCTTAATTGGTGATACGACTCTAATTCTAAAACTTCACTTTAAGATAATACAAATGTTAAAAGTCGAATTAAATATAGAAATGTAAAAAAAATAAATGGAAAACTGGTTATCGATATTCTGTATACTCTTCTAAACCAATAAACACTCAAAGAAAAAATAATTGCCAATAACTAGAATGATCGAGCAACAATAATTTTTTGCAAAGGCCATACAACATTTAAAAAAATATCGTCCAATTATACTTTTTAATATTATCAGTATGAAAAATAAAATTGTGGACAAACAGACGCTACATATAGAACTGACAGATAGTAGGAGAAAAGAATAGGCCAGAAGTGTAACTAAAATAAAAGATTTATGAACTGCAAACCGTAAGATACAATAAATGTATAGTAGCCTGGAGACCACAAGTACAAAAGAGAGAATGAGGAAGAGCAACCTGAAGAGGAGAGCTGGATCTAAGTGGATGTATATTGTAGATAGATAACCTAATTAACTTTACTTACCTTTTTAGTCATAAAATCTGCTTTTTCTGCGCTCCTATCTAATGATGGTGTGGTGACTCGATGGGAATTTCTATCTACATAGAGAAAATGTACCAAACCTGGGAAATCTTCCATATACTTATAAATGGTTAGGAAATTTCTAGTACAATATAATTAAGGCAACAACAAAAATAAATAAGGACAATCACAAACATAATCAATTAAAAAAAGGATATGATCCAAGCTCGAAATTTTTTTCTCCTTTCACCTTAAAGAATTCACTGAATACCTCCAAGTCTGATTTCACTTTAGGCATAACGTTAAGTACATGACTGGTAAGACAATTTAGTACAGATCCATCTCCGCACACTAGTTGAAATAATTGTTTGAGTTCACCCAGGTAAACGTGCAACATTGTTTCGCCTCTCAAAATGGCCTCATTCTGGCCTGTTTTTAAATATTCCTAGAATGATTAACTCAAAAATATATACGAAACAAAAAAGTTTTTGTTCAAAATAATATAAACAATCGTTGGTTAAATTTACGAAAATTATTTCCCTTACACCCTTTATAATAAAAGAACAACTTACTTTATATTTACCCTTGATGCTCTCCCAGTGTTTTGTTAATTGTTTGTGACACGCTTCAATTGACGAGCTTTTCGCTTTTTTAACATTTTCATTTAATCTTTTTGTAGCAAGTTCAAAGTTCTCAAAGGCGAGCTGAATAGTGTCTTTGTCTCTTTGAATCTGAATATGTTGCAAAGCGTGAAGGTGACAGAAATTTTCGTACAGTGCAGCTGAAATTTATTGATCCTACACGGTCGCTAATTTAATATTATTAGAATTACTTACCAGATACTCCCGAATGTGCTAATTCGCAAATATATATTAAACAAACGTTCTCTAAAAGATGTATGTTAACGACAGCGTGAGGCAAACACTTTGGCTCCTCTTCAGAACCAAAGAGTAAAACCTGTTGGGTAGTAACAGATTTGGAACTTGCCCTAGAGTGAGTTAAAATGATAATAAAAATTATGTCTACTGGTGATAACTGAGAGGCGTTTACGCTAAAATTACTCAATTAGTCTTTAAAATATTCTTAAACCAATTGCGTTTCACCTTGAATACAAAGATAATATTTTATCTTCTACCAATAAAAGAGCATGTACTTTTGAGCAGTCTTGATGACCCACAAGGCGACTAACTGAATCTTTTAGTAACTGAAGACAACTGGATGTTATATTATTGTTAACCACAAGTTGTTCTATTGCCTCAATATATACAGACTGACTTTGATCACGTAACTCAAGCCAGTGATCAAGAATATCACAGAGCAAAGACTTTTTTGAGTCGTCTGAGTGGAGCCTGAAATTTGCATACTTACAGAAGATGATATTTATATATTATTTCTTTTTACTGATAAATATCTGGACCGCAAATATATCTAGCAAAAACAACGCATTTTTCAACAAATCCTTCAACAATTCCATTGCTTATAGATAGAAAAAGGTACCCCATGTACTATAAAAAAAAGGATAACCAATCATTTTCTTGCATAAAAAATTCGGGGCATCCGTAAATTCATGCATTTCTTTACATTATAACTTCTAACATACTATGATTAAAAAGTAAGGTGACCTTTTTAAAATAAAAGACAGAGTATTTATTTACTTTGTTTATCCAAATTAATTTTGTCTTATTCAAAGTAAGTGTCTTTCACTGGAATACTCCTATTCCAATATTTCTCAAAACCATTCCATTTATTGACGTGGAATGTCTTTCTGAACGAAGGACTTTTCATTTTCAACTACTACTCTATTACTAAAATGTTTGCAGGGAGTCATGTTAGCTGTGGAGTCTAAGGCGTCAGCCTGACGGTACGACAGTTAGAGTTTAGCGGGTTCTTTCCCGTACTAGGCAAAAAAAGTTTTTTTTTAATTCTTGTGAACGTTTCTAGGTAAAAGTGTAAAATTTGACAAGGAATCACCCCCCAGGTCACGCCAGTTCGAGGCTGGGTAAGGCCCGGATGCCTTCTGAGAGGTTTTCTACGTTGGTCAATCGCCAGTTTCGAGATACTTTCGATTAAGCACAAAATCGAGGGTTAATAGCCCGAGGGGGGTGCTGACCGGGGTTTTCGGTAGCTGATGACCGTGGTTTCAGAACCCACGTTAAGTTGTAGGTCCGGTCCAGTCGCTAAATAGCCTTCTCAGTTGCTGATGCGTCTCTAACCCCCCAAAACTTTACTCTAAAGTCTTTGTATCACTTATAAACATTCTACTTTATGAGTGGTATATTTTTTGATATAGCATTCAACGCCGTAGCTCTTTATTAACATTTTTTATGTACCAGTCGAAGAAATTTGTTTTTTTTTTGACAAAATTTGATGTAAATTCTTTGCTCAATAAATGTAATCACTTTGAAAACAGCGGATACACTTTGCAACTGTAAAAGATACAGTCATACCAATCATAGGTGCCAAAATGTCCAATTTCTCAGGCCAAATGACATGAAACTTTTGTTAAAAACAGTCATATCAACTTAAAACCCAATTTGATGTATCGATGCGCAAAGCGCACGAATTTTTAAACGAAAGTCACCTTAGTTTTTGATTATAGTAGTACATTTTCCTTACCAGTACTGTTTGCACTGTTATTTCCCAAAAAATACTAGATTTTCAAAGTATTGCGTACATTTTTCAAAACCATAAAAACTCGAATATAACTCAAAATAGCATACAAAATAACGCAAGAACTTACAGATCGCTATTGTGTTGAAACCAAAACTTACCTCAGCAAAAGCTACTTTCAAATCATCTTGAAACTGAATCGATGTGTAGGAATTTCCAAATTGGCAATGCATTATTCTATGTGATGTTACAATAGGGGAAAATATTTGTATAAACACATTTTTATTTATGGACCCTTCAGATTCAACCTGTAAAATACAGACTGTGGCGTTACGCTTCATTTTTTTCGCGCCAGAATAATTCACTGACGAAAAAGTAGGGTTATATTTACACCTGACGGTGACAAATCGTTCAAAACAAGGTTTATTTTTTTATTTGTTGAAAATAATATTAAAGAAGTTAAAAAATGAATAACTTGATACGGTGTGGAAATACTCAAAATGTCGTTACGTATTTAGCTAAAAATCTTAAGCTGACATCAACGATTTCAAGAAATGTTGCAAGTGACAACAAATTCCAAATTAAAGAAGAATTTACGGGACGACCACTTTATTTGGACGCTCAAGCAACAACACCTTTAGATCCCCGAGTTCTAGATGAAATGATGCCTTATTTGACGTCTTATTATGGTAATCCACATTCCAGAACTCATGCTTATGGCTGGGAATCAGAAGCTGCTGTGGAGAAAGCAAGAACACAAGTAGCTAATCTGATTAATGCTGAACCAAAAGAAATAATATTTACATCAGGAGCGACAGAGAGTAATAATATCGCATTAAAAGGAGTAGCAAGATTTTATGCTGCAAAAAAGAAACACATAATAACAACACAGACTGAACATAAATGTGTCTTAGATTCTTGTCGTGCTCTGGAAGCAGAAGGTTTCACAGTTACTTACTTGCCAGTAAAATCAAACGGATTAGTGTGTTTAGAAGAGTTAGAAAAAGCAATAACTCCAGAAACATCTTTGGTTTCTGTGATGACAGTTAATAATGAAATTGGAGTTAAACAACCTATTTTAGATATAGGAGGTATATGCAAGTTCAAAAAAGTATTTTTTCATACAGATGCTGCACAAGCAGTTGGCAAAATTCCTCTGGATGTACAATCAATGCATATTGATTTAATGTCTATTAGTGGACATAAAATTTATGGTCCTAAAGGTTAGTTCCTTATCTTTTTAACTCTTATATACAACTTCATAATATTTCATGTAGGTATAGGTGCAATATATGTTAGAAGACGCCCTAGAGTTAGAATAGAAGCCATCCAAAGTGGGGGTGGCCAGGAAAGAGGAATTCGTAGTGGGACTGTACCTGCTCCTTTAGCTGTAGGTCTTGGCAAGGCCTGTGAAATATCCCAGCAAGAACTAAGATATGACCATGCGAGAATTGAAAAGCTCAGTAAAAGACTTTTGGATAAAATATTTGGTGAACTTACTCATGTTGTAAGAAATGGTGATCCCATTCATATGTATCCTGGTAATAAATGAAAAATTTGAACGAGATATGACCTACTAATATGACAATTACAGGTTGTGTAAATTTATCTTTTGCTTATGTGGAGGGTGAATCTCTTTTAATGGCGCTGAAGGATGTTGCTCTATCCAGTGGATCAGCCTGTACATCAGCCTCGTTAGAACCGTCATATGTTTTGAGGGCAATTGGTACTGATGAAGATCTAGCTCACAGTTCAATCAGGTTTGGAATTGGTAGATTTACAACAGAAGAAGAGGTAGATTATACAGCCAAAAAGTGTATTGGGCATGTAAAAAGACTCAGAGAAATGAGTCCACTATGGGAAATGATTCAAGAAGGAGTCGATTTAAAGACAATTAAATGGTCACAACATTAACCTGTTTAACTTTGAAACTTATAGTTTCGGCAATATTTCTGAAAAAAGTTGCTGTTGTATAAAAAAAATAGATCTAAGAAATATTTGTGTTATTTAAGTATGTGCATTAAGTGATAACTAAAAAAAACTAAGAAATTGAAAGACATTTTATATTTACCTCTGTTATTAATTCTTGATTAATGGCATAATTCCGAATATATTCACCAAATTTGTCATTGTATTTAGTAAAAATGAGATCATTTAATTTATCAAATATCAATAAAGCATCCATTGTAGAAATTCGTCTATTTTGTGTTATTTACTTTTTTTGACAAAATGTAACCTAAGAAAACGGGGTTACAGGTTTCTATAAAAACCATTTCCCAAAAAAGTTCAGGCGGAACTAAATAGATGGCAAAAGGTAAATGATTGCTTAATACTGCCATCTGACAGAATTTCTAGGTAATAATGTATAACCTCATTTTCGAGGCGCCCTTTAAATATTTGTTAGCCCAGGTAGAATGAAGTTTAACGGTTTTGTTTGGCAAAGAAGTGTTTTAGATAAATAACAAGTTTTATTTATTTTTTATAAACAAGTATGTTGCTTATTTTAATTGTATATATCTTGTTTCTGGATAACTTAGTTAACATTTAATTCATTTGATATCATTCTATTGCAGTGTAAATTCTATAATACACTGTATTATTATTTAATGTATTATTTTATAGCCTGTTGTAATAGTGGATATAAGGTGGGATTTAGAATTTATTTTTTTGAATATGTACTTCTTTACATTTTTGATTTAAAGAAAATTGAAGCTGATGCATATGGAATAATATATATGAAGTTTGTAATGAGCAAACTCCATAAAAAAAAACGTTGATACTGGTTTCAACTATTCAGCAGCTTTTGTTTCGTTGTGGAAAACAAATAATAATGTAGTTATATTTCTGAATGTTTATATGTAATGCAGGAAAGACGAAACGAAAAAAAGTGGCTCAATTTAAGTAATTGCCTCCAAAGCTGCAATCTTAGCCAGCTGAATGTTTTAAATTGGATCGGAACGCTTGCCTGTCATCACGAGTTTTGGGAATAATCAAAAGTCACATAGAACCAAATCAGGGGAATGTAGGTAATGGTCGCAGTACAATTTTTTTGAATAAATACAATACTGGTAATGGCCACATTATAAACGTTTCATCCACTTCAGAACCTGTTCGAATCAGAAGTTTTTCTTGCTGTATAGTTATTTTAAAGCTCCATCTTTCGAATTCAAAACGAGGTATAATATAAGAGCCTACTGTAAATATAACCTAAAAAAAATCAGAGTTATATCAGTAGACGCGATATCGTTCAACAACCAACATTTGAAGCTTCGCCTTTCAATTGACCAAAAAAAAATTGTTTGGAAGCTCAAGACAAGATTTGCGTGGCTTTAGGAGATAATTCATACAGAAATTTTCCAGCAATTCCGAACTGGATATTTTATACAGCAAATTATTTATATTAGTGATGCTCTGGAATAGTGGCGACTCGTGAGTTTTTAAAGAGGTAAGGTAAATGAAAGGTATAAGCTGTGAGGTAATTGAAACCCTATACAGGAGGTGAAAGAGGAAAACATTAAAATTTTGTATTGTACTACTTACAAGGACATTGGAGGATTGGTTGTTGCTTGTTGCGCAGATAAAGGAATGAATAAGTAGGTACTTACCGTTTCCCGAGGAGTAAACCATTCCAACAGTTTATTTTAACTGCAAATCAATAGAGAAAATTGGAAAAAGTTTGAAAACAATAACTTAAATTCGTCATTATTAACTGTTTTAAATCAGACACCTTTATGTTTGCAAATAAAATTTGATTATTTAAAAAATACTAGTCAGTGTGTACACACATAGCAAATGCCAAATCAAAATAAGTATTCGCGAAGCGAACGAAATACGCGACGCCAGACATATCAAATGCAAACCCGTTAAATTAGCGTTTAAACTACTTACCGATACGCTTGGTCGCAGGGAATCTACGTTCAAATCGCATGTTTTAGAAAGCTGTTAAACCCCCGAATTCTGGCAACCAACAAAACATGTAACGCCAATGGCGAGAAAGATGGCGTACTGTTGGTGGAGGTGAACGCCCGACCAACAATGTAAAAATTGTGGCGAGAGGATGGAATTTTTATCCGCATTATTTGTGTTGTTTATTCTACATTTGGAGAAGAAATTGAACGGAAGTAAAATATGGTGTTTTACTCTGAAAAATTGTTTTCTGTGATAAATGCTGGAGGGGCAAAATGGCCTTATGTTGCCAAGGGAAGAAGGGACGTCATTTTACTTCAAAACACATCCAACAAAAAGGACTCTGGAAAGGATCACAAGTTGGGTTGGAGGATTAGAGCACCAAAGGAACTTTGAGAATAATTCCTTTAGCTCGTTTCAAAATACCATTTAAGAAATAGTAATTTCGGTTTGGGGACCATGCGATGCCATATCTGGGGTATATGGTGCTTGCTCGATGACGTTGAGTTTTGATTAAAAATTCACGTAAATAACTTCAAGGATCCATGCGTGGGAAGGTATTTTATTATTATGTTAGATTCAAGAATTCTTCTTCCACAAATCTGGTCTTTTCTGGTGAACATTCCGTTCTAAACGCTAAAATGTTAAGATGGTTAAAGAAAACAGTGATCACGACTTTGATTTTCGAGCGATTTTACATCAACATCAACAAAAATGGTATGAAGGGATCCATGGTATGAAGACATGTTCATATCTTAAACCATCTCTCTGAGGCTTGACTAACGATTTTCCATCACCATTACCTTGACTTTATGGGTGTTCATCAGTCGAAGACGTCGTCGACGGGTCGATCGGAACAAGAGACAAGTCTTCAAACACTTCTCTTTCTACCACTCATAAAGCTGACTTGTCGAAACACAAGATTCTATTGGTGTTTGAATTTTAAACATGGTAGAGGTCGATTAACATCGACAAGTGTAAATTGTGATGGTTCAGGGCCTATAATAACTGGCGTTAGCTACCATACCATGATCAGTCGCGGAAATCAAGATATGTGAAAGCAGCCCTTAAGTTTTGACAACATTTCTGGCAGTAGGAAAATGAAAATATTGGTATCAACATGTTTATACTGCAAATAATAATATATAATTATATGCTAGTTGCAAATAAAGATGAGTGTTGAGTTCTTCAGTATTTTTTTTTGTATAAAAGTGTGGTTGACATCGTGGGAGTGCCACATAATGCTGAGCAAACCCTGCCAGTTAAATCCCGCCAAGACTCAATGTGACAATTAGGTGTATTAGTGTCAACTTAGAACAAACAAATTTTGTCATATCTTTTACGCAGGCTTTTTAAATGTCTGTGATTTTTTTCTTATTTTTGGGATATTCTAATTTATTTGTAAAGTTTGTTTTGGTAGTCTTAAGGTCCATCTCTAGCTTAAATTCACAGAGCCTTCATTTAATCCCTAAACCCACGTGACCTGTACATGTGGACAACCAACAGGACAGGTTGGTCATGATTAACACGAAATCACAAATTTTCTTATACTGCGACATACATTTATCGATTTTTCAGTTTTTATAAATATTTATATATATATATATATATATATATATATATATATATATATATATATATATATATATATATATATATATATATATATATATATATATATATATATATATATATATATATATATATATATATATATATATATATATATATATATATATATATATATATATATATATATATATATATATATATATATTATATAATATTTAGCACTAATCACGATTATAAACATTAGAGCTATCCTACATTATTTTTAACATAAAGTAAGAAAAATATTAAAATAACTTCAATGGAGCAGATACCATAGAATGAAAAAAGAAGAATAGAAAGGCATGTCGTAGATTTTTTATGGCAATTATTGTTGATGAAATGCAAACAACGCAAAATATTTCTTTTAAATATCAAATGTGTTTAAGAGGTGCTTTTAAAATATGTTTGTTGCTTAGGAAGTATAGAAAAATTCAAAATACACGACGATTAAATCTCAATGACAGATTTAGGGGAACAAATATTTTTGGTGACAAATGACACCACCTTTAAATAATTCAGTATAAAAAAATGGAAATGCCTAAGTTTAAATAAATCACTACTCACGTGAGCTACAGGATTAAACATATTAAAATAATTTTGATAAAAAAGACGACGTTTTAATCCATTTCTTTAAAAAAAGCGCATTAACACAGTTACTAATCTAATGGAAAAATTGCACACATATTTAAATGCTAGATTGACTGAACTAAAAGCAGGCGTGTTCCTTTGGTTTGCTGGACCGATGTCTACGACGAGGCCGCCCGAGCATAGCCGAAACGCGCTCCGATCGCCGAAACGTGCAAACTTCACATCGTTTGAATGTAGAATGGAAAATCTTTACGTTGCGAGGCGATCGTGTACTCCTTGCGCGAGTTTTTCGTCAAAAAATTACGTTCCGCCGATTTTTTTCCGATTCTTTTTCGCAGTTTGGTGTACATTAGCCTTTAGGTCTGCATAAAATACCACCAGTGCCGTTCCGTGCGACCGTACATGTGATTGTGATTAGAAAAATGATGAAATTCGGGCAAAAGTTGGTTAAATTTGGTGCGGTGCAGATATTTTGAGGTTTTGAGTTGTTGAGCTGTTGAGGTCAGAGGCCCCTTGATCTTAACGACATGGCTTATAAGTGCAGAGAAGAGATCGTGGGCAAGCGATTCCTGTCAGTATCCAGTGGGTTCACAAAGATCAAGGGCAAAGTTCGTGATTGGAATTGGAGAGCTGGAGTTATACGAGCCGCCACCCATAGGGATAACTCCAATCCAGATCTCCAGGTAAATTTATGTCGTTTTTATTTTTAAACTGTCATTGTCAGTTTGAAACTGTCATAAACAAAGACGTTATAATAAAACAAAAAAGCAACGATCCTCCTTCAAAGATAACGCGATGATAAAAACGTAAAGGAAAATAGTTTCATATTTATCATACAAAACCTCATATTTTGAACCAATAATCCGCAATAATATAAATAAAGGGGGTGTGTCCTCCGGGGGTCGACGTCCCTTTAAAGCCGTTTTCTAGTCTATAATTATTATCGAAAATGCCTTTTTCAAATGATGTACCTGTTGCCAGCGATGATAACGTAAATTACCCATTCGATTTCAATAGATGATAAAAAGTAAACCAATTATTGAACTAAAATATTTGCATCTTATTTAGTGTGTTTACATTTTTTTTTGATAAATTGAAGGAAGAAGAGGTAAATTGCACTGGGTTTTTTTTAGGGCTGATTGACCTTAAAGAGTGAGTTAGGTTTGAGGTGAGGGTGGAGGGGGGTTGAAGGAGATAAATCAATAGTTGAGGTGCTTGCAATTTGATTTAGATTTTTTTTGTACTATGAAATCAGATGTATATCAGAAAATAATAATAATGATAAATGCCTGTTTACTCCATTATCCCCAGCAATTACAACACACTTCTTCGTTATAGTGAGTCTGTCATCAGACTCCCATTTAGCTTGCGGTCCACGCTAAGTCTACGAGACACCACCAATCGGATGAGGATAGTGGACCCCCCCCCCCCTCCACCGCGGTCCTTATGTTAAATGAGCTTTCTTATCAGTTTTGGATGGATAACGATCCAGACCTGCCTGGGATAATGGTAGTTGGACATCAGTTCTGTGGGTGAGCGTCGTTAAGCATGTCGCCCACCTAGTCATCTTCTTCACAGTCGAATAAGCCTTCACAAGTCGAATAAGATTAAATGTAAGGCTCCTCTAAATTTCTTCCCGTACCATTCTCTTAAGCTAGACTACCCATCATCATTATAATCTGTCTGTGTAATCATCATCATTTGTGGGCGCCCTCTGTCTTCTCTTTCTGATATATAAAAATAATCTTATTGTGGCCTGTTCATCTTAATTTTCTATAATTATGTCTTTACTTTTCGTGTTGGCCAAAACTGTTTTTTTTTATAAAGAGTCTTTGGGATTGAGCAGTTTTTTGAATTGTTTTATAAAACAGAATTTGAGTAGATTTAAGAAAACGTTATATTGATAATTGAAGCATAGCGTATGACATTTAAACACGAAAAACAATATCAGCCAGATGACCACCTCTTGCAGCTCCACAGACGTTCTGTTCCTTTTTGTCAAAATTTGGATGACATTTTGGCATAACCGTGGCTCTATCTCACCAATGACTCGAATAATTTCATCCTTTAGCTCAGGAATCTGTTGTGGATTGTTCTTATAGATCTGGCTTTTCACGTGACCCCAAAGAAAATAGTCCAACGGTGTCAAATCACATGGTCTTGGTAGCCAATTAACATCATCGTTGCACTAACCCGTCCAGTATTTTTTTCTCAATAAATCAATTGTTTCATTAGCAGAGTGGGGTATAGCGCTATCTTGGTGGAACCAGATCCAATTACACCTCCTGAATATAATGCATACCCAACAGTGTGTTTGGATGATAAAAGTTACTAAATATGTTAAAGATTTCTTTATTACACTGATCATTTAGTACAATAATACTCATAGGCAAACAAATCTATATTTTCTTTAATATTTTGTATTACCGCCCTTAGCCTCTATGACTGCGCGTACTAGTCGAGGCAAACTTAGAATGCAATTAAGATACATTTCTTTGAGGTGTTCATTATAATTCCAATGGAAAATTATTCTGTTATTTAATTGTGTCTTATTTGTAACATTTTTCTTGGCAATCTCACGTTTCAAAAGCTCCGAGACATTTTCTATTGTATTTATGTCTGGTTTCTTTCTGGAGTTTCAAGGCCAGTCCAACAACTGAATATTCTGTTCATACCTTTTCCCATACCTTTTCCCATACCTTTTCCCATACCTTTTCCCAATTTCCCCTGGGTAAAACCTTGATATTTTTTAGCCGATGCTAAACGTTTTTTCTTCATCTGGTCCGTCAGTTTTGGATTTTTCATTGGTTGACGACTGTTCAACTCCAAATCAACCAATCTTCGTCGCATTGTACGAATGGCCTGGGTTATTTTATGTTTTATGGTCGCATTTGTGGATGTTCTATCATTTTTGACCACCTTGGCTAAATACGCAACCCACGAGGGATTACTAATGGTTTTCTGACATATTTACCCCGACGTTTAGGAGTCAAGGTTATGCATATTGTCACTTTGAGGGCTAAATTGGCCACCAATGTCTTAGATATGTTTGCTTTCTTGGCAATTTCTCTTTGTGATATGGTTCCTAGGGTCAAAAGACCCTTAACAACTGGAGTTTGAGGGGGGATAATTTAGGTCTACCCATTTTTAAAAATTAGAACAAAAGTAAGGTTAGGTAATTGGTAACATAAAAAGTTACTTTAAAAGAATATAAAAACTTTTTTATGTTACGAAATACGTTAGGATACAATATTAAAGCAAAAAGTACTTAATTCAATAATTTAATCAATATTTGTCAGTAACTTCATTCAAATGCACGAGAAAATAATACACTTGAAATAGCAAACGTACCAAATACTCAAAAATGACGGTGTTCGTGAGCAATAAAAAAAATATTGGCATTATGTTTGACATTATTAGTTCATATAATTGTTTAGCCAAGTGGTCACATTAATATGGACAGGGATTGTGTGTTGCTCTTATATCTTCCACGGAACTAGTTTCATTTTGGATAATTCGTTTGATAGTGTTTTCAGATGGACAATGTAAATGGACTGTAAATATCACGAAGTTTTCTAAAAAACATTTTTCACTGAACGTTCATTTTCATAAAATAATTCAACGCGTTGTTGTATTGTGTACGACTCCATTTTTATAAATGTCATACATTACACTTCTGAAATGAGACTAGACCTAGAGAAATTCACAACGCCATTTCTGTTTTATTCGAGAACTAAAGAAAAACGCCCAATTGAAAAGACCTGTCAGGCTTACTTTCAGACCCACTTTTCTGATTCGATATTAAGTATGATTTAGGCGTAAATAGAACAGTGGTAAATAAAGAAAAATATATAGTAACAAAGCTACTTGCTCCCTGGAGTCTGTCTTAAGATTTAAAGTCATACAGAGGGGCACGAAGGACAAGGTCTATAAAATACTAATTCGGCCAGTAGTCACTTATAGCTGAGACATAGCCCCTCATAAAGAAATGAAAGAATTCGAAAGGAGAGTCCTCAGAAGAGAATTTTTGCTGATGTGAATGATAATGGAATTTGGAGGATTAGGTATAACTTCGAACTCAATTATAATTGATTATACAAAGATCTGGATATTGTAAACTATGCGACGGTTCAGCGATTCAAATGGACAGAACACGTCGCGGAAATTCCAGAAAACCGAGTACCTAGACAATCAAGACTAAAGACGATGTAAGAAGAGATGCTAAAGAACTGCTGCACATCAAAAACTTTCAAGGGGCTGCTGGAGATCGATTTGGTTGGAGGCAAAAGGCTCACGGACGGTCTGTGGTATAGTGCGTTTCAAGATATATCGTTGACCGATTGGCTGAAATAAACTCTTAACAACCCCTGCCGTAACGAAACCCGACAAAGTTGCAAGAAACGTAAACAGGTACGCCGGGCCTAATAAAATAACAGATAAAAAGATAAAATTATTTTTATACCTGGTTTAGTAGTTTCGAAATATTTTAGTTTAGTTTGCATTCTTTTCTTAAACAGTGCAGTTCTATAATTTCGATCGTATTTTTTATTATTTCAAATGTTAATTTCAAGATAATGATCATTGTGCCTCCGGTAGTGCTAATTAAAAAAAGAACTTTTTGAACTGATTGCGATATGAGTGTCCAGGTTTCAATCCCGTATGTCAATAGGTAGAACGCACTGATCGAAGACTTTCCTTTTCAGGCAAAGTGGGAGTCTGCTCATAAACACTATGTTGTGCCAGCCAAATTTAACACGTCGTTTCACCTCCCGGGCGGTATATTTGTATATATATATATATATATATATATATATATATATATATATATATATATATATATATATATATATATGCTAGACTATTAGTCCGGGAGTACATCCGATCGTTTGTGTCCCGTTTGTTGGGGAACGTGCAGACGTTTTACCAAGGTCACACTTGGCATTCTCAATGCTTGTCTGAAGACTGCATTGTATTGTGTATTCTTCCATCCGCGAAACATTACGAACTAACATATATATATATATATATATATATATATATATATATATATATATATATATGTATATATATATGTATATATATATATATATATATATATATATATATATATATATATATATATATATATATATATATATATATATATATATATATTTGGAATTGGATTTAAGTCAGAGATAGATAGATAGATAGATAGATAAATATTTATTTGTCCCAATTAACTTGTAGTACGTTTAATCTAGACAAATAAATCATTCATAGCATATATATATATATGCTAGACTATTAGTCCGGGAGTACATCCGATCGTTTGTGTCCCGTTTGTTGGGGAACGTGCAGACGTTTTACCAAGGTCACACTTGACATTCTCAATGCTTGTCTGAAGACTGCATTGTATTGTGTATTCTTCCATCCGCGAAACATTACGAACTAACATATATATATATATATATATATATATATATATATATATATATATATATATATATATATATATATATATATATATATATATTTGGAATTGGATTTAAGTCAGAGATAGATAGATAGATAGATAGATAAATATTTATTTGTCCCAATTAACTTGTAGTACGTTTAATCTAGACAAATAAATCTATATCTATCTATCTATCTATCTATCTACCTATCCTAGACTGAACGAATGCGTGATACGCCAAAATTGCTGCATCTATCCCTACATTTTTGGAAATAACTCGCAAGGCATGCGAATACCTTGATATATCTAAAACAAGTTTTTCAATATGGGCCCTCCAATCTAATCTCCGGTCAATCACTAATCCAAGTACTGAGGCACATTCTGTCCTTTTTAAATACAGTTCAGTTGTTGTAAATACATGTTAACAATCTAGCGTTATTTAGTGACTATCTATAACTTTACACGCGGCTCATTAAAGTCGGGTAGATTGAAAATTTCCATACCCGAACCAGGATTCGAATCCCCGACCGTTGGATCGCCAAGCGAGTGACTAGCTCGACTGACCACGGCGCGGTATGGTATACAGAAATATTGTCAGTGCTTCGGTCCAGTCCTTTATTAAATGTTCTCCACCAAATTTTATTACTTCAATCAGAATTCTGTCTTTGCCCGATGTCTTAGTCAGTTTCATTTCGTTTAAGGCACATTCCACTTCTTAATTGATATCTGGAACTTCTTCCGAGTTTACGTTTGAAATTTTTCTCTTTAGTTCCTTTTTTGTTTGTTCCGAGGGTTTATCTATAAACTACGTTCATCATCTTTAATGAAGTATGTTAAAAAAGAAGGGGAACAATGCTTTTGATCTTTTTTTAAGTCTGTTCCGGGTTTAAGCCCCTTAAAACAAAATGCTTTGTACTGGCTCCAAATTAATTTGTATCCATTTTTGTTGAAAAAACTTTGTTGTCTGAAACTACATAACACGCCATCTAATGAATCATACTTGACAAAATCATTATCATTTAGTCGTACTTGGGCTATCTCTGTATCAAGTCGACAACTTTTAGAACGAGCCTTGTACAACAACAATGGTACATTTTATATTGTACAAAATACTACATTTTTGACACTTGTCACCATCGTGAATGTGTGTAGCGGAACAGAGTAGCAATAGGCGCCACTAGGAAGGGTGAACGTATCGAAAGGGGTGTGGAAAGATCATAGGGGGCACCTGTCATGATAAAATATGCGCTGACATGTGCCAGTGTGTGCGTGAAGAGCCCACTGGCTTTTTCGCCCCTCGTCGTTTTAAAGGCAACAGGTATGGAGGGTATTCTTTTTAAAGTGGGGTGGATTAGTTCATATACAGATTTTTATTTGGATTTGTTTTTTCAAAGATTTAGTTTTTTCAAGGTTTGATTGTATGAAGAAATTGATAATGGCATCTGTTATATTTCAAGTTATGTTTCGGTAATTCCAAAGTTAATATTTCCGTTTGTTGATGTTTTTCTGACCTTAGTTTGGAAATATTTCATGTTCTAACAATACTAGGGTGTAATAAACTTTATATACGAGGGTTGATCATTAAGTAGCAGTGCTTGAAATAAAGACGTAATTTTTTTCACAAATTTATTTTTATTTTTCAACGTAGTCTCCTTTTCTGTCTAGACACTTTTCCAAGCGTTTCTCCAACTTTTTTAAGCCGTCTAAAAAATACGATTTTTCAAACTCTCCAAACTACGCTTTTGTTTCGGTGATAACCTCTTCATTTGAGCTGATTTTTTTCCTGCGACCATGTTTTCAAGTTAGGGAACAAAAAAAAGTCGCTGGGTGCCAAGTCGGGCGAGTAAGGTGGGTGCGGGAGTAATTCGTAGCGCAGTTCGTGCAATTTGCTCGCGATAATGAATGTGCGATGAAAATGTGCGATGAAAATGCGATAATGAATTTGCCGGTGCATTATCGTGATGGAAGAACACTTTTTTCTTAGCCAAATGGGGCCGTGTCTCCTTCAATTTCTTATCGAATATGTTCAACAACTCGCTGTAGTACTGCCATGATGCATCCATGAGGATTATATGAGTACAAAATATGAATTATACAACTGTCTGTGAAAAATCACGAGTACTTATTGGTCAACCCTCGTAAAGTTCCTTGTATTTCTCATTTACAAAGCTCGCGTAAAATACTTTTAATTTTTTTTCTGCTGTAAAATGGCATTGTGCTATAGTTCCGATATCAAATTTGAGCGCGATATGTTTTGTTTACATCTAGTTACATTAGTTTGTTTACATCAGCTGGTTTTACTAGTCTAATTGAAAAGGGCGCGGAGCGACACTTATAGAGCAGCAAGAGAACTACATAATCTACTACATTTTGAAGTATCATCCTTCATATGAACATATGTGAAGTTTCAAATCGATCTGTTAATTTATTCGTACAAAAACAGCAGCTTAATGTAAAGTTATCAGTGTTATTTTTTAAAATGAAAAATATTGAAAATCGTGCAGTGATTAAATTCTTGGTAAAAATAGGTTTAAACGTAATGGTAAATGTATTAGGGAAATCTGCTGCTTCAAAAACAATGGTTTGTAAGGGGGCAGGTGAGTTTCAACGTAGCCGTACAAGCCTGGATGATGATCCTCGTTCTGGACGTCCAATAAGTGCAACTACTGAACCAATAATTAATTATAATTATTATTATATTATTAAGGCCATGGACATCTCAACTGAACCGGTGTTTCATATTTTGAAACAGGAATTTGGCTTGAGGAAGCTATGGGCAAGATGGGTGCCTCATTTGTTAAATTCTGATTAAAAACGACTTCGAGTAAAACTTTCTAATCAACATTTGGATTTTTTTCGAAAGACTAAAATATATTTTAAACGTCGTTTTGTAACTATGGATGAGACTTCGGTTTACCACAATGACCCTGACCTGCGACAACAAACCCCAGGGTGGACTGAGCCCGGTTGTGGTTGTTCAGCTCTGAAGCAGCCAAAGTGGTCAAAATCATAATTTTTTGGGATGCAAAAGGCCTTTTGTTAATTGATTACCTTCAAACCAGTAAAATAATAACAGAACAGTATTACTCAGATCTTTTGGATCAGTTGAATGCAAACATTCGTGAGAAAAGACCTGGTTTAACGAAGAAAAAAATCATTTACTAATTTAATAAAATAATTTAAATCATTTTTAAAAAATCTTACGTGTTTATGGTCAATAAACACGGGAATAATGGGAGATTCCTTCTTCAACTCACCACAAGACACGTCGTTTAGAATGATGTCGAGCTAGAATTGAATGGAATCTGGAATGGCACTCTATTTTTTTATCTTTAACGGTGAGTCTTGAATTTTTATAGATGGTCATGTGGACTTAGAAGTCATATTTGATACAATACTGGACAGTCAGATCCCTAAATTTATTACTTATAGAACAGAGCCGTTATAATAAAATACACTGTTTGGCAAATAAACTTGTAATAGCATACGTTATTAGTAGAATAATTGTATAATATAAATATATAACAAAAAAGGAAAAACATAATATCAAGCTTAGTTTTAAAAAATACTGTAAACATAATATTTAACAAAAATATAGAAAAAAGAACAAGAAAATGGTCATAAAAATAGAGCCATAAAATGTATAAAGCAGTTAATATTGTTTCTTTACGTTTTGCTGTTAATTTATAAACTCGTTTTGTTTATTTCAAGCTTTGAAAGTAAAAAAAAACGAAGTTGGGCGAATAATAATTTTGTTATAAATGGGTCGTAGTGTTCATTGTACAGCTGCAAGAGTGCGGATTTTAACATTGCGGAAAGAAGCAAAGTCACTAAGGGAAATAGCAAGGATTATCGGACGTTCAAAAAAAATTGTGAAAAATGCCTTAAAAACAACCAATTTACGAAAACCGTGGAGCTAGAAGAAAAACGGCACTTCATACTGACAGGCAGATTGTACGAATTTTAAAAAAGGACCCATTTAAATCGTCTACCGACATTTAAATTGAACTAGGGTTAGAAATAAGTTCAAGAACAATTCGAAGAAGGCTTCAGGGGAGTAACTTACACGGTAGAGCAGCTAGAAAAGTCCCTCTGTTATCCGCCAAGAAGGTAAAATAACCACCAAAGTGGTTTAAAGTTCGCCCAAGATCAGTTAAATTGGGATGGTGAACATGGGATTATGAAAGGGCACAACATTTTATGGGGCGATGAAACAAAAATAAATTTAATTAAGGTTCTGAAACCAAAGCAAGAATCATTACCAAAACATACTAACAAAGCTGTAAAGCATGGAGGCGGTAATATAAAGCTGTAGGCAGCTCCTTCATGGTAAGGTGTAGGACCAGTTTACTGGATTAAAAAAAAACATGGACCAAAATGAGTACACCCACATTCTTCAGGGAGTTATGCTGCCTTTTGCAAAAGAAAATATGCTGCTGGTATGGAAATATCAACAGGATAATGATCTGAAACACAGCGACGAAAACGAAACAATTAAGTGGATTTATTGCCGTGGCCTTCCCAATCGCCGGACCTCAATCCCATTGAGAACTTGGCGAGCTATACCATTAGAAATGTGTCAAATACTTGTAAACTCTAAACCCAAAAAAAACGCCGAAATAATAAAACACAAAGATCACAAAACTAAGCATTAAATGTTCAATAAATGTTTATGTATATGAGGGTCCCCGCCTCGCAGCCATAAATTACTACTAAGTGTTTTATAAATCCTAATTTTCGTGTTCCTTTGAATAAGTTTCGATCTTAGGACAAAATGTAGGGAACAAGTAAATTTGTTACCCTTCACTATACGATTTCTGATATTTCCTGTGATGTTATTTTCGTCAAGTTTTCTTTCCAGATACGTAAATTCCTTCACAACCAACATAGTCATCGTCGATGATCCAGTTCTGTTCTCTTCTTGGATTTGTTCTTTTTTCCATTCCCTTTGTTTTATTTGTATTTATTTCTGGACCGCTGTATAGTCCGTTTCAAGGTATTTCGTTGTCCTTCGGCAAAATGTTAATTGCCCCAATAAATTTCAATAAAAATATACCTAATTTCTTAAAAGGCGCCAGAACTTGAGTGGTTTAACTTCTGAATAATTTTGAGAAAAATAAAATATTGTTAAATTATGATTAAATTCTTATTATTATTATTTATGACTAAAATATTGATTATTGTTTTGTGTATTTTGAATTTATTAGTACAATAGAAATAAGTAAATAAATTTATCTATTAGTACAATCAAAATTATAACTTAAATTTAATTGTATATTTAATTCGGTTTCGCTCTCACTGTCACTTTGATCTACATTGATAATAAGTGTTTCTATATTATTAGTAAGTGATACCTAGGAATATTCTATTTTAATAACATGGCTTGTCGAATTTATCCAACTTTCTTTGGGAATACTATCTACAAGCCTCTTAATTATTGTTGCAGCACTTGCACTTCTGAGAAATGAAGAGTCTGAGAAATGTTTTCTGCTCTAACATTAGATTTTATCTGATGCTACATATGCTCAATTGTATTAAAAATGCGGGGGAAAGCGTACGTAAAACCGTATGTCCCATATCGATAGCAAATCTAGTATCACATACATATTCCTTTCTGATATTAAATGTCTTTAATATTTCTAGAATATCTTATTTTTTATATGCATTTTCGAAGTATATATCGTTTATTAACAGATAATTCTGAATTTCCAGTTTAGTGTCATTTACATTAGGAACTTTATTTTTGGTGGTGATGATAACTAGCACTGTCCATTATAATTACGCTTTCCTTAGACACATTGGGCAAAAGGCTATTTATAAACCAATCTTTAAAAAGTTCTACTGTGGTGTTGTCATTGTAGTCCAAAGATGAATGTTTAATATTTTTGGAGGACAACCGTAAACAATTTGGAATCCATCCATCCTCGAAACCAGCATGTAAAATTGTAATTATTTTTCCCTTCAAGTATCTTTACCTTATCTTTCCATTCAAGTATTTCCATCAAGTATCGGCTACCTCAGTTAAATTTATTTTTCCCTTGTTCGCTGCGGCTTTGGTTTGGCATTTTCTTGATGTATCTACTCACCCTTTTGCTGGCGTCTCATGTGTACTCTATATCTATGTGTACGTCTATGTGTGTCTCATGTGTACGAACTATGTTTTATTAAGGTAGATAATGGGACGATTTTCTAATCTGTATTTTTTATAGAGTCTAAGTAGTCAAACCGCCATCGTCGCAATCGCTGTAATTTCATTAATATTTGTCTTTTATTAATGGTCCGATATGCAAAACCCATTTGAGATAATATTCTGCGGAGGCTAGATGTACTGCAAAGAAGGTTGGTTTCATCTTTACTTAGCCGCTGCCCTTCATACATAGCATAGATTTTCTTCAAATGAAGTCTTTGCCGCTTTCGTCAACATATTTGCCTTTACCAGAATCACTACGGACTTTTTTGGCTTTAATTGGCTTCGTCACAATATCTTTAACTGTAGATAAAGGAGTTTTTGTTATTGAAGACTTTTCTGCTGTGGCTGCATTTACATTAAGCCCCCTATTCATTAAAGGAACATACACATTTTTAACAATTTTCTTTAACATCGGGCGATAAATGTTTTCTTTTAAAATTAGCACTACCGGGGATACAATGATCACGCACTATACCTATATGATTTTTATTAATTTAACATTCGTAAGATAATTTTTATAAATGAAGCATTTTCCAATTTTTGTTATCATTATTTCAGTAAAATCATTCTCTCCGCTCTACTGAGTGACAAGAAAAATACATAACGGACATGAAAGAGCTATAATTTAAAAAATTGGCATACTATCAGGCAAATTCCACCAACCATTAAAATTCCAACTAGAATATTCCGTGAAAATTAAAAAAAATGTTCTGGTCGATGTTGGCCAATAATTTTCAGGGTAACACAAAATGGGGTTTGATACGGAAAAAACCCAAACAAGTTAGTCTCAACAATAGCTTAATACAGTATGTGGTTATACGAGGTGTGACTATTAAATAATGAGACTGAACTCAAATCTTGTTGCTTTTAATGCAGATTTCATCTTTGGAAACAGATGGAAGTCGCGCGGCGGAAGATCCGGCGAATAAGGCGATGGTCTAATACTGGAATTCTGTATATGGCTAGAAACCTTTTGAGAACCCATGTCTTGTCCTTCCACAATTCGGGTCGTTTTTTCCATATTGTTTCAGGGAGTTCAGCAAGAACGTGAAGGTAGTAATGTTGATTAATAGTTTAACCTTCAGGAACCCAGTGGGGGTACACAATCCCATGAATATCGAAAAAACAATCATCATTGCTTTGAATTTTGATTTGTTCATTCGAACTTTTTTGGCTCTAGGTGAATTTGGACTCTTACAGTTCATGGATTGGCGCTGCATTTCAGGATCATAAGTAAAAAACCATGATTCGCAACAGGTTATTATCCTTTCCAATAAGTTTGGGTTATTTTCAATGGCATTCAAAGTGTCAGTACAAACATTTTTGCGAGCTTCTTGTTGTTCAAGCGTGAGAATTTGAGGCACCATTTTGGCACACACTTTTTGCATGTAAAAATTGTTATGTAAAATTTGCCATACGCATTATTTGCCAATCCCTATAGTTTCAGCAATCGCACGAATTCTTAACCGATGGTCAGATCGAACCAGATTACCGATTTTTTCGATATTGTCATGCGTTTTTGACGTGGTAGGGCGACAAGGGCGTGGATAATCTTCAAGGTCTTCTCGACCATCTTCCAAAACGCTTAAATCACTCAAAAACACATGCATGCGATAAACATTCATTATTATACACTTCTCTCAATAAATTGTAAGTTTCAGTGGGGGTTTTTTCAAGTTTCAAGTGAAATTTCACAATAATTCATTGCTCTATTGTTACACTTAACATTTTTCTGGTGAAACAAACAAATATAACAAATATAATGCGAACGAAGCCTACGGTTATACGGATTTGTTTACAGAAGCGAGAGGTACTGCATTCGAAAGAGAAGGCTTCACGCTAAACAGCTGTTGGTTGTTGGCGTTTGGCGCATGCGTACTTCTTCTGCAGCAGCGTCAGTCTCGTTATTTAATAGCCACACCTCGTATACCTCGCATACACACATATATCCAACGACCTAGAACTACACGATTATACATCCACGTCCAG